>PVJI01019624.1:0-30635 GCA_004026765.1 Micronycteris hirsuta | reverse complement strand
CAAAACACTAGGAAAATTTCTAAATGCTTATGATCCATTTCTGTACTCATCAAGGTTTGGTATAAACTTTGCATCCTGGAACTGATCTGAGGCTCACGTTTTGAGTTTAACTAAAACAGGTTTTAAAATGTATATAAATCAGATCAAAAAACCACTGATTCTGATTTCTATTAAAACACAAACTAAAGTACTTACCATCGCCTACACGGCCCCGGTGGGTCAGGATCGTGCCCGCCTTCTCAGTACGTCCTCTGAGTCACACTGAGTTTCTTTCAAGTCCTCGGAATGCTGGGTGTCTGCCCACAAACCCTTCTCCTTCTGGAATTTTTTCTCCACCTCTCAGCTTGGCTTTCTCCTATGTTTTCTTTAGGTGATTTGTAATCATCTTAAGGTCTCATCTTAAATATCTCTTACACAGAAAGGTGCTGCCTTATTCTGCTGCCACTACCACTGCTAATAAAATTGTTTGACACTCCTTCCATTAAAAGGTGGGGCATACTCCAACCCCTTTGAATTGCGGCAGGCTCCCAGACAGTTTTTCCAAGAGAAAACGATGGATGCGGTACTCTACCAGTTTCCAAGCTTATCTTTTCACATTCAATACTTGCATTTGATATTTCTTGGATTAGCTGCTAGGAGAATGCATGCACCATGTAAAAAGTCTGATGGCCCAGAAACCTCCATGCTGCAAGGATGCCCAAGCTAGCCACATGGGGAGGCTCCGTTTCGAGACAGATGCCTGATCAGTTCACATGCCAGGGAGATGAATGAAGAAGTCTTCAGATGACTCCAATTTCAGCTACCATTCAGCTTTTTCCATGGAAGGGACCTCAAATGGGAACCACTCAGCTGAGACTGTCCACCTCGGACTCATTAGTTATAATGATAAGCTATTATTGTTAGACACTAAGTTTTGTTTGTTATGTAGCAATAGATGACTGGAAGGTTTTCCCTTCATGGTATTTTAGAGTGTTCTATAATGTTTCCTTTATGAAATGTACATGGTAAGCATGGACACAAGTTTGTCTTGGCTTGGATTTCCCTCAGAAGCAGAACTTGAGATGAGGATTTTCTTGCAGGTAGCTCCTAGGTCAAATAAAAAGATAATATTTTCTAGATTAAGTGTATCTTTCCTTTTCTCTGCCCAATAAATATTTCAGTGCAAATCTGTCATAATAATCAAAGGGTAGAGAGGTTTGTAGCTGTATTTTCCTTGTTATTGTCATTAGCTAGGGAGGTGATTCCAGAGGACGCTATGAGCAAACCAAGGATGGGTCCTCTGACGGCCACTGAGACTCCATCCCACTGGGGACCCTTTAGGGACCATGTGGAACATGCCTCACACGTGCCCCAATGCCAGTAAGGGGATGCAAGAGAGCTGGGGCATCCATCCACCAACTCTAGCCATCCTTGGTTGAAGGTCACTTCTGGAATTTTAATTCTCTGATATGTTAGCCTGTTTAACAAGAGGGTTCAGCACATTTCTGAAGCTTGAAAATGGCCTTGGGAAGAAAGATGGAGGGCACATGTTCAGAAAAGCCTGTGGAGACCTCTGGAGTAGAAGGAGGGATGTGGTGACTATAACTTGCAAGGGGCGGGAAGCAGGTCTCTTTCAGTCTCTGCCTTACACATATTTATTGCCTACAAGACATGCAAATATTTTGTTGAACGAGTAAAGGAATGGGAAAGATACCTCATTTTATAAAGATTGTAGCAATGATCTTTAGAAGTCTCAGATTTTGCCGTTGACCTTGGCAAACTCCCTCGCTTCTCTGGGCCTTACTTCTCCACATATGTAATCAAGGGGTTGGGGTTCATGATTTCCGTGAGCGCTTCCAGCTACAATATCTTATGGCTTATGAGTAGAATATATATAGCCTCATTAGGCCAAGAGATCATATTCCAAGCTGAAGAAATTAGTTGGTTTTTTACCAAGAAATGGAATCAGTGTTTTAATAAGAAAATATAATTAATGGAATCATGAGAATTACAGTACAATATTCTGTCCTTTAAAAAAGGAGGTTAATTATTGCATAACTTTGGCTACATATACACAATAGAATTATTTAGCAGCCATTAAAAATCAAGTTTATAAGGAGTATTTTATGATATTGAAATATAGGTATACATTAGGTGTATAAAACGTGTGTGTGTGTGTGTGTGTGAATATGTATCTGGAAGAAAAATAGGAATCTCTGAGCTATCATTTTAGGCTGGTGAGATAATGGGTGGTTTGCATTTTCAAATTTTAACTTTTTTTACACCTTCCAAGTTGTGGAAAACAGGCATGCATTATTTTTATGATCAGAATTTATATAACAAATGTGCACATAAATGTGTTTAAATGGTGCAAAGAAAAGGTAAGGAAATGCAGTCAGGAAACATTAACAGGCCCCTCTGACCTCATGTGCCTGCCGGGGTAAGGCTACTGCAGTGTTCTCACATAGACCTTGGAAGTCACACAAGGCGAATGAAAACTGCTGCATGCAATGTGGTTTTAGATGTATATTCGGGCATTCTCATCAGGCCTATATATCTGCTGAACTCTTATCCTCAGTATCTGTATCTGCATAATGGGTATATCAATATTGAATTCACATAATGGTTGTAAAGATTAAAATGTATAATAATAAAAATACTGGTGTATTTAAGTGAAGCGGACACTGGCCTGCAGTGTCTGTGGCGTTATGGTTGAGACACGAGACACCAGACACGAGGCCTGAGACACCAGACAAGTTCACACAGACTGCCGAGTCCTGTGGAGGAAAAGGGAAGGCAGGGCCACTCCCTGAGTGAGAGAGGGCCGGCAGTCCCCTCCTGGACAGGCTTTTAGTGTCTTTCTGGGTATATTACATCTAGGTCCTCTTTTACTATGCACAGGTTCACATCAGGTGGTTACCTTTTACAGATAACAAAGGGGAGTATGTTGCTAATTATATCAAGAAAGAAGGATATTTGCAAATGCAAAGGGAAAAGTGGTTGAACTGGTTACACTAGTCCTTGGAAGGTTTAGCATGACTTTTAGGAATTTGCAGTAAGCCCTTGCTGCCTCAATTCAGGATAAGGGAGTTTTAGGAAAAGCAAGTTTCATAGCAGCCTAGGTACAAAGCAGGCCTGATTCCCCACAGGAGAACCCATCCATGGGCATGAGGCTTGTGTCCCTCTCCTCTGTCCGAGTGGGAGCTGGGCCCATGCCGCGCAGAGCGGTCCCCCATATTTAAGGACAATAAAGATTTCATGAAAGTTAATGAGGCACTTTATAACAAGATGAGTTTCAAAGGCAATGATGGCCTTGATTTATTCTGCCAAAGTCTGGCCATTGCTTCTGGGCAAAACAGTGGGTGCTCTAGCGTTATGGGGCATCCATGGTGCTGAGGGCATGGGTTTGTGATTTGAGAAGAGGAGACAAGGATGAGCAATGTGATCACTATCTTCAAATCTTTTAAACACATGACCAAAGGAGCCCTGTTACTTTATAACCTTAGTGCTACAGGCTAAATTGTATCCCCTTACAAATTCATATGTTGAAGTCCAGGACCTCAGAATGTGACTGTATTTGGAGATAAAGTCTTTAAAGAGGTGATTCCATTCAAGTGAGGCCATTGGTGTGGACCCTAATCCAGGATAACTGGTATGTTTGTAAGAAAAAGAGACGCCAGGGGGATGACCAGGTGAAGAGGTGGCAAGAGGGCAGCAGCCATCTATGAGCCCAGGAGGCGACCTCAGAGTCACACCCCTGCCAGCACCTTATTCTTGCACGTCCACCTCCGGGACTGCCAGAGAATAAATTTCAGTTGATTAAGCCACCCAGTCTGCAGTATATTTGGTCTTATGGCAGCCTAAGCTGACTAATACAGACAGAATTAATTAATTGATCAATTCACATATGCAACATTTATATAGGCCTATATTTATATAAGCCTACAGAGAGAAGGCACAATATAGATGTGTCTTAGTTTGGACAACTATAACAAAATATAGGACAGACATTTATTTCTCCCAGTTCTGAAGCTGGAAGTCCAAGATCAAGGTGCCAGCACATTCAGCTCTTGGTGAGGAGCTCTCTTCTTGGTTTATAGATGGCTTCCTTCTCACTATGTGCTCACATGGCCTTTCTCACTCTTTTTCTCTTTTAATAGGAATACTGATGCCATCTTGAAGGTCTCATACTCATAACATCTAAACGTAATTACCTCCCAAGGGCCCACCTTCAAATACAACACATTGGGGGTTAGGGCTTCAACCTGTGAATTTTGAGGGAACACAAGCATTCAATCCATAATAAGGTGCTAGGGTTGAATCAAGAGGTAAGAAGTCAGAGGAGGGCAGATTTGACTCTGCACGAGGAAGCAACATGGGCTCAGAGAAATATGAGAGTGGCTGCCCCAACCAGTCAACACATGAATGTATTGATTGAGCCCACCTTTGTCTAATCCCGATCTAGATTCCTCCCTATTGTCCTGGGTCTGGCCAAGATGAGGGGCGAGGTACACTTCCAACATTGCAGCAATGAGTTTGTGGCAGATAGTATTTTACAAAGATGACCACATATATCCCATATGCTCTTCTTACAGTGTAATGCCAACACCCTTGGTCCAGAAGAGGTGTCTGTGTTCCTTTCCTTTGATTCTGAGTGAGCCTAGATGTGCTGCTGCCTGGCTTCCAAAGACGAGTCATAAAAAATAAAACAGCCTTCATCTGGTGCTTTTTCTTGGGACATGCACTGTGGGAGCCCTGAGCCACCATGTAGGAAGTCCATGCTGGAGAGCCTGCATGGAGAGGTCACATCGAGATGAAGAAAGATGTCCAGCTCTTTTTGGTCAGATCTTCCCAGCCCAGCACTGGACATGAGGCAGCCTTCTGGATGACCCCAAAACCAACCACCATTTGACCACAAGCTCGTGAGATACACTGGGTCAGAACTCTAGCTCTGAATTCCTGACCCACCGAAACTGTGAGAGACAATCAATGAGTATCGTGATTTTTTAAGTCACTAAATTCTGTGGTGATTTGTTCCATAGCACTAGATAACAAATCAGATTTAAACTAGGAAGGTGTAAACTGATATGTCACTAAGCCACATCTAAATCCGAGTTTGTGCTTGCATCATAATCACTCATTACAACTAATAAAATATGACTAAAGGTTTCTCCAAGGGCAAGCAGGGTTCAGGGAGGAAGCAGGGTCTTGGACTTAATACAGCTACCCTCTCACCTCTGGTACTCTTTAATGATGACTTATGTATGTATGTTGTGCCTTTCATTTCACCCTGTGTACACACATTTCTCTAACCTCATTATTAACAATAGCCAAGTAGAAAATTAATCAGTGGATAGAGAGACAGCTCTGTAATTGGTGACTGTGAATGTGGACTTAAGATGAGGTCTTAATGAAGCACATAGTTGCATTACTGTTCCATTTTTCGTCTGACATTTTTTACCACGAATTCACCAAAACAGACATAGGTTCTGTATAAGACAATAGAACAACATCTCTAAATGAAGTAAACACCGAAAATTGTTCGCTACTTACAACTTACTTGAATTCAATTTTTTTATTATTCCTTTAACCATGTTTGGATTGAATTACCAAATTCACTGTGTATTTTGGCATGGCATGGAAATTAATTTATTATCTCACTTGTAATTCTCCATTTTCATCCATGATTATAGATTTAGCAATTCAGAATATAGGATATTGCACTTACTCTGCCTAAACAAAAAAAAAATGAGACAAATATTGTAAACTGAGAAAGCTTCTAGAAAGCAGATATTTGTACATTTGTTCAGGCAGGTGGTATACAGGGTGGGGCAAAAGTAAGATTTCAGTTGTTTAGATGGAGAACGATGCTGTAGCTAATAAGTAATACAAGAATAAACTCTGTGTTTTGCATGCTCACAATTGTGAACCTACTTTTGTTTTGCCCCACCCTGTATAAGTATGTGTGTGCTGTGTGTGTGTGCATATGTGTGAGTGTGTGTCTCCTACCACATGGGAAGCCTTGTACTAGCTACCAGAGATGCAATGGTTAAAAAAGGTGCATGTGGTTCCTGTCCTTGTGAAATTTACATCTAGTTTAAAAGGTAAGCATTAATCGAATAAACACAAAAATCATAGTTGTTTTGTTGAAGTTGTGGTGCACAACCAGAAGTCTCTTGCATGGCTGGTTGAAGAATATATTAGAACAGTCATACACAGGAAACCAATATGCCATTATCTACTAAAACCGACCATTCTATAGGATGCAACCAAATTGTGTACATTTATTCACCAAAAGACACATGATAGAATGTTCATAGCAGTGCTATTTGTCATAGATCCAAAATGCAAATAACAGAGAGATGTTGGTCAATAGTAGAATGTATTAAAAAGTAGTATATTTATGTAATTTACAGTATGCAGCAATGACAGGAAATAACTTACAACTATACAAAGCACTGTGATGACTCTAGTCAACATAATATTGAATAAAAAGACATTACATAATTCCATTTACATGAAGTGTAATACTGAGAAAGCTAATCTATGCTCCTAGAAATATGGTAAGTAGTTACCCTCAATGAGGAAGTAACTACAAACAGGCATGTGGGGCTTCTGGGTGCTGGTCATGTTCTGCTCTTCAATCTAGGAATTGTAATATGATGTACTCATTTCTCTGCATTCTTCCATATGTATGTTGCATAGTATTGTAGAAAGATAATTGGTCCATGGCTTCCTATTATCTGCAAGTTTAACCCTAAAGCCTTGTGATTGAAGATTCAAACCATGCTCAAGTTCTAATCCACCCTTTCAGCCTTTCTTCCTTTCCCTACCTGCCAATATTTACCCAACTGAGCTAGCCTCCATTTGTCAAGCACGCCACACCGTTTTCCATCTCTTTAATTCCATAAATGTAGGTTTCTTGCTTGAAATAGTCCATTTCTCTCCCTAACCTGGAGTGTCCCTTCTCATTGGATGTCCAATCTCAGCTGTAATATTATATTTAGCAGGAAATCATCCCCAGTTGCTCTCCCCATGCCCATATTCCACCTCTTGTGTTGCTCAGTTTCTTTGCTATATTTCTTCTTATGTTGTATTTAAAATGAGACATGTACATATATGATCTCTCACCTCTCAACCCCTGTAAGCTGTAGACTTGTGAGTAGCCTCAATGCAGGGATTTTACCTCCTCTTAGACTTTTTAAACTCCCAAGTGCCTGACATAGTTCCTCACACATCATATGTGCTCACAAAGTCTTCAGTAATAGGTACATGAATGAATTCTGGAATACATTTGACTTGGAATACTTGTATATCTAAATCATCAACTAAAGAAATAAATCTGGGGTCTTGCAATTTGTAGGGACAGCAAAACTATGAACTCTTCTATGATCAACCCAACAAGGAGATGGGATTTCTGGAGCATTCCAGAGAAATGGTGTAACCAGGCAGAATAATGTTGATGCAGGTTGGAGTGTTAGATAAAGAAAACTATGAGCACAAACACACATAAAATACCTTCTAAGAAAATGAGTGTAAAAGAATGGAAATGTATTTTTCCATACAGCAGAAAAATACAGTCGTCTCCATCATAGCTAATTGATTGACTGATTGATTCATTCATTCATTCATAGCTTTTGATTGAACAGCTACTGTATGCCAATGTGATGTATTTGGAGCCGGGTCCTTGGGAGGTATTTAAGTTTAGATGTATATACTACTATATTCTGTGCTAGGTACCGGAGATCACAGATAACTCAGTTACTGCCTGTAAACCGAAGAAAAACCTACAAACATATCATGAGGTTGATCCAACTTGATTATTGAGAAACAGGAAATGTCGGTACCACTGCATCTATTCTTGATATCTTTGGTTTGTCTGAACACCATTTTGTGTACACAAAATACTTGGATCATTTTATCGGCTGTCACACTTTTGCCTTTATGTATTCAGGAGGCAAGAAATCATTATTTTTCTTTTGGAATTAAATAATTACAATAACCAAAAAGAAAAAAAAGAGAAACTAAGTGAAAGTTAGTCTCTATCCAAGGAGACAGAATATATATTTTCTGATTTTCCACAGAAAGCCGCCTGACTTGCCACTGGGAGATATTGAGACCATCGAGGAGCTTGGGCAATCATTACTTCTGCTTGGTTGGTAAATAGGTCATACGGAGGAAAGTGATATGGTGATAGTGTGGGATCTGTTTTATAACCTTAATGTCTATTACTGTCAAATGTTACTTTGCCACTCTGGGGACCTCTTTTTATTAAAAAAAAAAAAAAGGTAAAACTCTTTAAATATACTGGAAACCAGAATTTACTGAACAAACCCCAGCTTACTTGCTTTTCCACTTTCCTAAGTGTTATTCACAACCACTCTAGTAGGTAATGGTCCCTGGGAGGACAGGCTACTTCCTCCTGTGTGCTCTTTGCTGGTAAACATCACTATGCCCTCACCTCTCTTCCCATACAACTACACACAGGGCGTACATCTCATTTCATTTAATAATTTGGTTGTGCACCCATCTTTCTTCTTTGACTATATACTTGTGGAGCGGAGAGAGCATGCCTGTTCATCTTTAAAACGCTGACCTCAGGGTCATTGCATGGCACAATGTGAAGATGTTATGTTTGTGGAATATACTGAATGAATGAGTGTCTTTTCTTTGGCTAGTTTCCAAATTATTTCTTTGCTATAATGCCATGGTCTGTCCAGAAAGTATCTGGCCATGTACTATGAAAAACAGAGACATTTATTGAAGAAGATACAAGAAACATTGTGCATAGGACAACGATGCCTCAGTCCCCTTCAAAGTAGGCACCTTGGGACCTCACACAGTTCTCCCAATCACCATCAGCTGCCCCGTTGTATTTTCCTGAATCTCATCGGCAGTCTGAAATCTTTTCCCTTTCAGAGGTGATTTTAGTTTTCAAGTAAGCTAGAAGTTGCAGGGCACCAAATCTGGGCAATAGGGGGCCTGAGTCACCTGGGTGACTGATGTTTCACCAAAAACTCTGCATGAGATGTGATGTGTGAACAGGTGTGTTGTCCTGATGAAACTGCCAATCACCAATTGCCCATAGCTGAGGCCTTCTGAATCATCTGAATAGTTTCCAGAGAGGAATGTTCAAGCTTAATGCAAAATTTGATGCAGATTCATTACTATATTCACTCAGTCATTTTGAATGCGACAGCCACACAGTACATATGCTCACGCAACAGCGTCTACCTCCCCCACTGGCGAGTATAATGAAATCATCCTTGTTCACGCATGCACATTCCAGTCCACTTCCCTTTGCTGCCAGGTTACATCAATGTCATGCAAACCATTCTTGTTATATTAACAATGGTTGGACTTTTTCCAGACAGACCTTATATATGTTTTACATGGTCCACATTGTGCTTAGCCTTGATTTTGCTCATACTAAGTCCTTTGATTCCAAATGTAGGTATTTGAAAGCATTGGGTTAATAAAATGTCCACAGAGATTCTGGATGTTGATGCTTTAATTGTGTGAGGAAAGGCACACTAACCAATGCAGATACATCTCCCAAAACAAAAACCAAGAGGGAATGTGTGACGTCACGCCTCAGGGAATCCTACTGCCCACTAAAGAAGGAAGTTGGCATGACTGTTGGATGCTCAGCTGTCACTTTTTTTCTCACATTTATTCTGAATGAGCACAACCCATCCATCAGTGCTTAAAGAGTTTTCCAACAGTACATTGACCTTGAATGTGGCACATTGATTTTCAGTAACGCACCGCAAATAGGGTCGTTACTGAGTCACCCAACAGTGAATGTGATTGGAAACAGATTTCTGAAATTCCAATAGGGTGCCACCTGCCCTGGATGATGGATCAGCCTACTGTAAACCATCAATCCTTGCCAGGTCTTGAAAAAGATGGCACTTGTGTGAGATTTATCACTATGCACACCATCAGGCAAAGCGTAAGACCATAACCAGGCTTTTCTGCAATGGCGGAGCCTCTCGGGTGCATGTTCTGTTTTGTGTGCAACAGCATTTATTTACTGACATGCTTTCCTGAGAAGGAGCCACTGGTGATGGTGACAGAGGTGTAAGCACTACAGGGAATTCCGTCTGCAGCGAGGACTGAGCAACAGATGAAAAGCCTATGTCTTAAACTATTAGAGGTGACGGCCTGATCAATTAAGGTGATTGTTTCTTAGATTGCATTGGACAAACGTACACACACAGAGGGGACAGTAGCACAACCAGAGGAGAAGAACAAAGAGAAATTAACTGATGCTTAACCCCAAATCAAACTGGAAAATGATTTTATGTTCTTTTGAAATGCTAAGTTATCTTAATGAAGAGCTTTCTTCCAAAAGGAAGCTCCTATGTCCTTTAGTATAAAAAGCCTTAGAATGAAATAAAAGGTTTTATCAAAAAAAACAGGATAATTGTAGGGGCCATGCTCATTTTGCACAAATATAAGCTTTGGAATCTATGTCTATTTTTTTTTGTCAAATGCTAGTATGCTTTATTAATATAAGCAAAAATTACATTTATTATCTGCTATGTGTAGTCCCCACCCCAGACATTATTAAAGGAATTTTACTACCTTTCTAAGAACCTCACCATGTAGGTTTGATTTTCTTCCCACTTGACAGATGAGGAAACTGAGAGTAAAAGATCTTGGGGAAGTTGCTCAGGCTTAACAGTTAGTTATCAATGGCAGACCTGAGATTGAAAATCTGGTCTTTATTCTCTAAATGAAACCCCCACATACTTTCCATGATGGCCCCGTGTCAGTCACATAGCATGAACAACTAAGTCATGGGCATTTAGCTGTATCACCTGGTTCTGAGACAATCCCCTTAAAAGCAGCAAGTTAGAGCAGATCACATGCTGATCCTTCATCCTAAGGGGTTAACAGACCTTGCTGAGCATGTGCAGTTTGCAAAGGTGCTCCTTTGCGCATTGCTAAGCTTATGATTATCCTTCCCTAATTATAAGCTGCTTGGGAGAGAGAAGGTGTTTAGAGGGGTTTGAGATTATAACTGATGCTTGAGAAATGCACACCCCGACCCACCAGTCGTCTCTCCTTGTTTTAGACGCTCCAGCTTTGGATGCACATAATCCCCCAGACCCAGAAGCTGACATCCAGCCAGGCAGGCCCTGTAGTGATGAGAGGTAAGAGCTGCTAAGGGTCAAAACAGCCCAAGCTACTCACAGGATGGTTTAGAATACACTCATCTTACTTCTTATGATGATTAAGCCCCGCATTGGTGGGGGATTCAATGTCTATCACCAGAGTCCTGCAGCCAGATTGAGCTGCTTGGTGAAATTCTGCTCGTTTTTGGAAGTCTTTTCTACCTGACTTACTTTCTGGAGCAGGCACAGAGGTTTAGTCCCAAAATATAGCCTCATTCATTCATTCACGTCTATCCATACCTCCCTCCCACATTCAATGTTGGGTTCCCAGAGTGTGCTGGATACTGCTGGACTATGAGGTATTGCAGAAGCAATGTCTTCTTTGTCATTTTATTCTGAGCACCTAGTATCAAGATTTGTATGTAGAGCAGACCCTGATGCATGTTCACTGAAAGACAAAAAATGTCGCAGAGAGACCCATTGTGGTCTAGACCATTTGTCAGCTCCTGTTCTTCCACTGCACAGAAGATGTGAGACCATGTGGAATCAAGGCAAAGTCTGTGGCCTTTCCTTGATGGTGACATGAGACCAAGGGTGACATCCCTGAAATGACAGGCTCATGGTGAAAGCAGTGCAGCTGCCAAGATGGTCCATTCTGCGTTGTACTTAGAGTAAAAATTTCACAAACGTCCATTGAAACACAAAATTATTTGTTAAATAAATGGATGAATAAACATCTATTGAATGAATAAATATCTGCCCAGTGAATGGAAACCCTAAATAACTAAATATTTGCTGAATGAACACACGGAGGGCTATTTGGTGAATGGCCTGACTTGGCTGTGTGAAGTTTCCCACAGTGCCAGGAATTTAGGCTGAACTGATGATACAGTGGACAACTTTGAGTCTAAACTTGTCAATGTGTGTGTTCAAACTGCCTGAATATCTAAACTCCCCAACTACACAATTTATTGAATTGACTACACAAAAATCTGTCATCAAAATTCCAAAAACTTACAAACAATTCTAGTTTCTGTGTCTAAAGATAAACCTCCCCCTCACTTTTGTTATTCATTTTCTCATTTTTGAATGATGAGAAAAATGGTCTCCTGGGTGGTGGGCATACTGTGTGTGTTCAAGGAATGAATGGGGATTCATAAACTTCTGTTCCAGGGGCCATCAGTATTCATGAAGGAAACCGAACACATGACAAATGGGATTAGAAGCGACTGTCAAATAATGACAAATACGTTCTAATAAAAACAGACACAATCTTAACAATTACTTGAAATGCAAGTATTTATCAAACAGAGCAAGATTAAAAATGACCATATTGCATTAAAGAAATCGAACCGATGGAATTTTAAATATGCAACTTGGCCATGTCCCTTTGCTCATGCCTTCCTTCCTCCTCACCGGGCTCCTTGCACAGAAATGGGGTGGGAGTGAATTTAAACAAAGAGCGTTCTAGTGTGCACTGAAGTATTCACATTTTTGACCAGTGTTTTCTCCAGAGTTCAACTCTGTAGAAAAATGAGACCACAGTATGGAGGAGAGCGAGGCACGTGACAGCCTCCCAGACTGCAATTGTGGGAAACAATGGAGCGACACAGAAAAAGCTGAGCATACTCCACGTGGGCAAGAGGCGCTCCTGGGCCCCTCGGTAATGGTTGTCACAGGGCATGGACTACCGAGGAAAATGTCCGGATAGAGTGATCTATGGAAAAATAACGAACTGGATGTTGATGAGTAGGAATCCTTTCTCTTTCTCCCCCTCCCCTGTTTGTTAATTATCTATCTTTATTTTAGGGACTTTAAAGAAATTCTGTGATGCTAGCCACAGGGCACCAGAACAGCTAACAAAAGCTTCACCCATCATTTAGCTTCCCGCAGATGTGGTGATCATATTTTTAAATACTGTCACTAGTAATAATACTAATCAGAATATATATTCTTTTATCTTCATTGCCATGATGATGTCTTATTAATATGAAAAATTTTGAAAAACTCTTAAGAAATGAAACAAATTGCTGTCATCTGCCATTTAGTGAATGCTGTCTTCCTGAGAGTACTGAGCTGAACACGGTACAGTTTTGTGGGGCCTGAATTTATGAAATTTGGGAACCTGCTTTAAGAAAAATAATGCACTATTAGGGATACGGTATTTATTTTGAATGAGAAGATTACAAATTTAGCAGGTTTTCAAATATTATACACATTCAATACTTTGGGTTGTTGGAAAGAGCCTATACAAGAAAAATGCCTCAAAGCTTAAGCTCTGTTAGCTTCGGTGAGGTGCCCTGACAGTGTTCTGGTACTACTTGGGATTATGTTGTTTAATCTACCTCACAACCCTGAAAAATAGATGGAAGCATTTTTGTCCTGCTCTGGGTTGAGACTGTGACTCAAAGAGGTTAAGTCACTAACCCAAGGTAACGGAGTCAGGATTTGAACTTGGCTGTAGACTAATGGTGATGCTCCTAATTCTTCTTTTTTTTTTTTTTCCTATTCAACACTATGTCTGAGGTGGGTCTTGAATTTTTTAATCTAATATTTATTGTATTTTTAAGTACAATTTAGTCTCCTTATATCCCCCACCCCCTACCAATCACCACATTGTTGTCCATACCCATGAGTCCTTTTTCCTTTTTGCTCAATTCCCTCCATTCCCTAACCAGCCACCACCCAGCTGTCCGGGAATATATCCAAAGAAACCCAAAACACTAATTCGAAAGAACATAAGCACCCCTATGTTCACTGCAGTGTTATTTACAATCACTAAGATAGGGATACAGACCAAGTGCCCATGAGTAGATGAATGGACAAAACAACTATGGGACATTTACACAATGGAATACTACTCAGCCATAAAAAAGAAGAAAATTTTACCCTTTGCAACAGTATGGATGGACCTAGAGAACATTATGCTAAGTGCAATAAGCCATTCAGAGAAAGACAAATACCATATGATTTCACTCATATGTGGAATCTAATGAACAAACCAAACTGAGATGTTTCTAATTCTTATGCCATACTCCCTTAGAGTGAGTCTGCATTGTCTATGACTCTTTTAATTGAAAAGACAAAAATTCTGTCTTGGAATTTCAGGAATTGGGTACATGTTGGTCAATATCCTAATAATTGTCAATCTCAATCTAAAGAAAGGAAAAATAAAAAGGGAATAAAGATAGGAAGGAGAGAAGGAGGGAAGTAATTAGGCCAACTCCCATTCTTTGGTTATTAGCTTGTGTTGGGTAACAATGTCTTTTATTGAACCCCTGACATATCTTGTACGACTTAAAGGGAGAATCACAGGATGTGCTGTCTCAGTGGCTGAGAGCTGCCTATTGTTTATGGTGACAATGCACCATGTTGTCGTTTTTTTTCTGGAAAACCTCCATGGCCTATTCACAAATACATTCCCTACCCAGGGGCCTACATTCGCATACTCAGGCCAGAACTCACTCCCTTCTCTCTTATACGTTAACATCCAGTTCTTCATACCCACATTCCTTCAGAATAAGAAACAGGATGAGGATGGGTTCTCACGGTTGTCAGACTTTGGATCTTGGGAAACTACTTTTCCCCAGCCCTCGCTGAGTTTATCTAATATCAACATAATTTTTTACCATAATGCAAAATAATTTATATAGTTTTCTTTAAAATTAAAGATTTCAAAGGTGATGATTTTTTCCCTGCCTTTCAACTAGAATATGTAGTACCTATAGAGAAAAAGAGAAAGATCATCTTATTCCTAAGCACTTTGAAAAAGAACCAAGTGGAAATTAGTTTATGTTAATAGAATGTGGGAGAACGAGTTTGTAAGCCCAGGATTTCTGCCACAGCACATTTCAAGGGCCTGTGGTACTGACTTGTGATGAGGGTGAAGGCAGGCCTTACCAGGGAAAAGGCTCTTTGCAGGTTTTGCTTTGGCCTAGGGCAACAAGTCTGGTGCAAAGAAGGGTGGAAATGGCTCTCTTTCTCTACCTCAAGCCAACTCTGACTCTCTTCTTATTTCAGGTCCTCATGTACTCATATGGGGCAGGACAGATTAGAAAGGCTGAGATTGTGAAATCAACAATGATGTCTTACAGATCTCCTAAAGTAACGTTCCTGAACTTCTATATAGGACTTGATATCCTTTGACCCATCCTGACTTAGCTGACCATTAGGATGTGGTCTCAAACCCGCAAGACCTACTGGACCCATCTTGAACTTTGCTAGTTCAACACTTTAACAGCTAGAATGATGATATTCATCCTATGTCTTCCTGTACCAGATGGGGCCAGGCTAATTCATTCATTTGTTTATTTATGCAATATTTATTCAACATTTACTTACATATACTGATTATGTATTTATTGTATGTCAGGAGATCCACTGGAGTTTTCTACATCAATGTCTGAGCTTGATCACAGGCAAAATGAAAAGTCAGAACCTTACCCAGCATGTACTTGTCTGATAGGCAACTTTTAACACAAGGTCTTTAGGGAGCCCGTCAGCACTCCAAATCAGAAGAGTCTTCTTTTTGTCCATGCTCTCTTTGGTTTTTCTCATCCAAAGCTTATGGAGCATGAGAAACAACATCCAAAAGAGGAAACAAGTATTAGAGACAGAGGCCGGAAAGTCACCATGCTCGCCTTCATCAAGACATCCTCTCTCTCTCCCACAACTTATCCTTTCTCTCTTGCCTACATATCATTGTATTTCCTTTCTCTACCGGACCATGCCCATCAGCATACAAACACGCACCACCTTCCAGTCTCATCTTGTAGCGCTCTCCACTCATTCCCTAGGCTCTGACACCTCTAGATTTTCTCAATTTCTGAAACGTATCAACCCTATTCCAGTTGGAAGGCTTTGCACATGCTGTACCCAATAGTGTCCTGGAAATGTGCTCTAGTTGGCGTGATGGCACACTGCAAATCTCATCTTAAATGGTGAGTCCTGAGAGGCCTTTCCGACCCCCTTATCTGTGCTTGGTCCCACCCATCCTCCCTTATTGTCTTTCTTTGATCCTCTTTTATTTCTTTCCGAGTTTTTACCACCGTTTATTGTTACCTAGTTTTGTTTTTTACTTGTTTTGTTTTAATCATCTCCCCACTAGAATGTCATCTCCATGAGAGTAAGGATAGCTTCAAGAGTGAAAAAGGCTGCATCTTTTTCAGCATGATGGCCCTGGCACGAATTGTGTCCTTTCTGCATATTTATTGAAGGAATGATTGTTTAACTGAATGCATGAACAGATGCATCCTCCAGTAGTCATGCCCCTTGTATGCAGAATAAAGTGCCACAGAATTGGGGAGTGGCAGTAATGGTCATTTCGTTCATGGGTGTACAGGATATGTCTGTTCAACTGCAGGGTGCACAGGCAGAAAGATGGGCAAAGAGGATTAAAGGAACAAAGACTTTGTGTGAATAAAAGATGTTTATTATCCACCATCTTTTATCTGTGTATGTGTGTGAACCCAGTCTATATAGTTCTCTTGCTTGTCATCCAAGTGGCAGCGAAAACCTACCTGGAAGTGTCATTGCATAGGTCGTCTCAGGTGTGGAACTGCTCATTCAAGGGGATGTGAGGAGGATGACCAAGGCCAAGGTCAGCAGACAAGCTGCCCCAGCTGGCTGGCTGCTTTGTGTGAGCTTCCTGTTTACCCTGAAGCTCTGTGTCCAGTCATTGTCCTTCCCCACTGGGTGGACTTCCCATCTTTCCCATCTCCCTGCACAAGAACATGGAAAAGGGAAATATCAAAAACACTTTGTCCCAGCTGAATGGCTGTAAGCAGCATGGAGATTTAGAAGGGGCATGGGCCTGAGGACCCGAGAGAAATTGTGTAAATCTCAGCCCTGCCATTCACCAAGGCAGAAGCTTGGGACTCATTGAATCTCTGAGCTTTGAACAGATCAACCCATCAGATGATAACAATGCAAATACCTAGAGCACAGAACTTTTATGATGGTTAAATGTAAATACATATAGAATGTTTACCACAATGCTTGGTACCAAGTAAGCATGACAAAAGAATGAACAGCTTCTGGTAGCAGTGCTATTAACAGCAAGGTGGTGGTAGTTGTAAAAAATAGGAGGAGGAGAAGGAGGGGGCGGTAATAGGATGATGGTAGTAGTTGTAATATTATTAGAAGTAAGAGAAAGGAGAATTATAACAGGGTGGTGTAGACGGTGGCCATTGTGCCGGGAGAAGAATGAGACAGAGGTTTAATAGAGTGGCAGTCATGGTAGTTGTAGTGGTAACAGGTGCAGAAGGATTTATAGATATAGTGGTGGGGGTGGTAGTAATTGTAGTATTAGTAGTGATGGAAATAGAACTAGTAATAGCTTCAGAAATCATCATAGTATTTGAAAGTAGTACTAACAATAATTACAACGGCAACAAAAATAGTAACTGTAGTAGCAAGAATGGTTTTGATAAACATTCTTCCGATCCTCTTGGGTCCATGCTCCCAAGATTACCAGGACTGACTGAGTAGTGAGTACCGTATGCTGGCTAGTTTTAAAGAGTCCCTGCCATGTTTGGAGTTCCAAAGAACAGATGAACCTGCCCTATTAAAAGTAAAGTCACTTTCAAAAGGTTCTAGATGATCCTGGAGTCTGCCACATGGGAGCAATGGGTTTTCTGAAGGACACACAAGGGAACACGCAGGAATCATTATGAACGCTGTTTCATTCATGACCCTTGGCAGCCGTGAAAAGCTTAATGAAAGGGCAAACAGGAGAGACTGGCCACCCAACATCGTCCCATTTACTACTATGCAGAACAGCAAGAAGAAAGAGGCTCATTTACAAGTGAAGACGCAAAGGCTTGGGGGTGTGTAGGAACTTGGCCACGGCTGTGCACCAGTACGAGGAGAACCAGGGTTGCAGTTCAGTTCTGTCCATCTCACCAGGGCCCTGGCCAACACCTCTGACCCTCATCTTCCTCTTCTAAAGGCCTCGCTGGGTTACTGAGCACAGAAGTCTTAGTGATCACGTGTTTGTTCTCTTACAAACTCATGGGCATTAGTTTGTCCTTGTCTAGACTGTGAACTCCTCCAGAGAAACCAGAGGATTTTCTTTGCATCACACCTGATACCCATTTAAAAAAAGAAGACAAGGAAACAACAACTGCAAAAATATTTTGTTGCTCAACTCTCAAGTGCTGGCAATTGCCCTCCAGACAGAGCTATTTGTACAAAGAGCCAGAGTAAAATGGAAAAAGTGTTCTGACATGTGTTTAGCTCAAAGAAATGAGACCTGGAGTGGAGACAGGGGTGAGTTTAGATCCAGTCCTCTCTATCGCTATCTGAGAAATAAGAGAATAGCAAATTGCATCACTGCCCTGAGCCAGTTTCTACATCTCTACAACAACCAAATGCAGGTTGTTGCAAACGAGTTAAGAACAATATGCAGCTGGGGACCTGGCCATTGGAAAGGAGCAGAGGGGAAGGAGTTGGATCCCTGGCTCAGCCATTTACTAGTGGGGTGACTTCGTTAGGCTCTTAACCACTCATTGCCTTAGTTTCCTCACCTGTAAAATGAAGTGATGATGGTAGTACCTCATAAGGCGAGGGGTCATTGAGAGAATACACATTTCCTGTACTTGGGAGTGTCTGACACATAGTTAATGCTCAATAACTTTTAGGAACTAACATTAGTTTTATCCAGATTATGGAAGGTGACCTACAGAGGAATAAGGGGCACAGCAGAGGCTGTTTGAGGTGGGCCTAGCAGCAGGGCTGTTTCTCTGGAAGGCCAGAAGGCCCCAGAGATTCCTGGCAAAGGAAATGGCATATGCATGGTGGTGAGAAAGGGTGTGGCTTTCACAGAATTGAGAACCAATGTATTAATAATGCATTCATAAGTCATTACAATGTCCACCTTCTACCTCTAGGTAGTCGGGGTGTGGCACAGAAGCAGCAGCTTAGGCCGTTCCCGTGATGCATCTGGAAGGGCCAACCCCGCGCTGTGACCCAGGCAGCATCCTCACATTTACACCCCACTTACCCGCCATGCATTGTACTCTGCACACTGGGTTCTGATTTGTCACTTTTTTAGGGTAGGATTATGTCTCTGAGTAAGCTGATTAGTGTTAGACTGATTGTTTTAAAATAACTCGAGCGGCATCTGAATTTATTTACATACATGATATTGCCTTCTATAAACACAGCTGTATGCAGAAAGAAAATGCAATGGTATTTTAGGAAGTTAAGCCAACAGTTTTGCTGTAATAAAGGCAGCCTTCTAGTCCTGGTTTCTCTTTATTTTCTTTTCTTTCTGGATTATGTTTTTCCATGAGGTGTGGGACCAAGGACGCCTGCCCAGAGGCATCTGAGATATGTCACCTCAGAGATTCGAAGCTCTGGAGAACATGTCACCAGCAGGCAGAAAGTGTCTTTGGAGGTGGCCCTCCAAAGGAGAGTGAGCCGATGTTCAGCCCTGGCACGGATTTCACAAGGCCATGCCGACTTCTGCGCTGACATGGAAACTGTCCACAGTGTTAAGTTTCTAACTTCTGCCTGTGTGGAGAAAGGCTTTTCTGATCCTGTGGCTTCCGTGTGCATTTATTGAACACCGTTCTGTGCAGACAGATGTATTAGCTCTGGAGACGTGGTAATGAACAAGTAAGATATAGATCCTGCCCCGTGAAACTTAAAGTCTACTGACAGAGTCTGGCCATCAGTAAGAAGGTATGAAAATGACTTCATAACTGCAAATATGACAGGTGCCACCACGTACAGGGATGCATGAGGGGACAAATACACTCAGCCTGGATATGGGCCGGGGAGGGGGAGCTAGTGGGATGGGGAATAGTCCGTTGAAGAAATGGCATTTAAACTGATAATTAAGGGTGAATATGAATTGGCCAAATGAGAAGGCAAGGAAGGAGTGTCCTCTGGGAAGAAGAGGAATTCTCTGCGTCCACAGGAGCAGAGATGGATTCGTGTGGTGGTAGAGGGGAGACTGAGGTGAGGCCGCAGATGAAGTCAGAAGCCAGAGCACACAGGCTCCAGTAGGCCCTGTGGACTTCCACTTTACCTTCCAAACGATGGGGATCCACAGATGGGTTTCAGCCATTGAGTGGGATGGTCAGATTTATGTTTCAAAAAGACCACTGGGGCTGTCAGGGGAGAGTAGACCTGTAGGAGAGCCAACAATGGCCGTGGTGTATCAGTCAATTGGCTTCTGCAGAGATACAGCTGAGAAAGGAGGGCGATTAAGACTAAAGAAGATGGAAATACACCGTCAGATTGAGACGGAAGTTGGTGGTGCATGTTTGATTGGATGCGAGGAAAGGAAAATGGCAGGTCCAATGACCTTTTTCTTTTTTTGCCTGAGCAACAGCATGGAATGGTGGCTCTGTTTAAGGAAACAGAGAAGATAGGAGGGAACCGTGTTAGACCTAGGTTGAAGAAATGAGGAGCGCTCCTTGACTACATAAAATTGAAGGTGATTACAGACTCCTCACGGAGACAGTGAGAGGACAGAAGACGGAGAGGTCTGAAAGGCCTAGCAAGGGCTTGGGCTGGTCGTTTTGTTTGGAGATAATGCAACTATGCAGCCTCCCAGGAGGGGAAGAGGTCACCAAGGGGAAGAATAGATGGAAAAGGGGGTTTGTGGAGAAAAGAGCGGCTTGGAAACACCTCTGGTCATTTCAAGGCACTGCAGGCAGGTAGAAGTTTTGTTTGGGGAACAGGTCTCCGAGACAGGTCTGTGTGTCACCGGGTGGGGCTCGGGAAGTAAGCTGTGCACACAAAACAGGGCACAGGTTCCAAAAAGAGGATTTGCACGATTTGTCCCCTGAGAGTCACGATGCAGGAAAATGTCAGCGTTCACCCCACAAAGGATTTCTGTCAGCACTTTAACGCTGCCCGTTTTTGAAATCCAGTACAGACAGGGGATTTATAAGGCTCTGATGCTTGATCACTTTTTCGTGGAATTTTGGCTGTAACACGTTATTCTTTTGATTATTTAAGCTCTTGTTATATTTTAACTTGTTGCTGAAAAGTCTTCTGGGTAAAGTGGTAACTTTCTCCAGTGCCCAGGAAAAAGGAAAGAAAAATGAGAAGGAGAAAGTTGGTGGGAGGATCGTTTTCCTTTAAAAATTCCTTCATGTGAAAGTTATCTCAGTGGAATTGCTAACACACTGAAGAGGCAGCTGGGTGGAAGCAGGAACGGGTCCAACCACAGTTCTGTCACTCACTAGTTGTGTTATCTTGAGCCAGTCACTTACCCTTTCTGTGTCTCAGTTGCCTCACCTACAAAAAAGTAGAGAAAATGATAGTAGCCACCTCATAGGTGCTGATTAGGCAAGTTAACATGAAGATTTGATTGGAAGTATTTCTGATGCGTAGAAGTATTTCCTAAGTGTTAGTAATACTTTCACATAGGCGATAGTATTCTGCAACAGAGAGAGAAGGCTCGGTTGTTCTGTAATCGATTACTGATTAATTCTGTGACTCAGGCAACTGCATATGTTGGACCATATCTTCCTAGGAAAAAACAAAATGTTTATTTTATCCCAAACTCTGTAGAGACCACTTTTTGGCTTAATGTTAAAATAAAATTGAAGCTCTGAAATATTGAAAAATATCTTTTTATGTGAAAATATGTTTATCACATCTTTATGATAAAGAATTATGGTAAACAAATTTCCAATAACTAGGAAACAATTAACGTTTGGCCCATAAATGTGATGAAATATTAAATAATTAAAGTTACTTTATGTATATGTGAGTAACTATATGTCACTCAAATGCACATTTTGTATGCAAAATATGCTATTTTGCTAGAAAATTCAGAATTGGGCAT
Organism: Micronycteris hirsuta; assembly: GCA_004026765.1. Taxonomy (NCBI): domain Eukaryota; kingdom Metazoa; phylum Chordata; class Mammalia; order Chiroptera; family Phyllostomidae; genus Micronycteris; species Micronycteris hirsuta. The sequence continues at coordinate 8,726 of PVJI01019624.1, read as the reverse complement.
GGGATAGAGACATTAATTGTATATGTGAATTTTCTATAATGATTGATGGGTAGTAGGATTTATTTTTTTGTATATATTTCTGTGTCAAAGACAACTAGTACTTTTAGAATCAGCATAATTGATATAAAACTTACATAAAATTCACTAATTTTGAGAATATAAATGTGTTTGATAAATGTACCCAGTTGCATAATCATTTCTACAATCAACATATACGACATCCCAAAACAGTCCCACATGCCCCTTCCAGCCACCTCCCTCCTCCCATCCAGCCCCTGAAATCCACTGATTTACTTTTTATAATTTTAATTTTGCTGCCTCTAGAATTTTATATAAATAGAATCCTACCGTATGTAGTCTTCCAGCTTTATGGCCTTCATTAGCATACTGAGCCATGCTGTTGAATGCATCCGTAATATGAGTTGAGTTCTTTTCCGTTACTGAGTAATATTCCTTTGTATGGACATATCACAATCTATTCAGCAGCAGAGAGTTATTTGAGCTGTTTCTAATTATAGGCTATATTAAATAGAGCTGTAATGAGCATTATAGTACTGTATGTGGAAACCAAGTTTTCATTTAATTTTGGTAGATATCTAGGAATAGGATTCCTGGGTTGTATGGAAAGCATGTATTTAATTTTATTAAAAAAAAATAGCAAATGCTATTCCAAAGTAGCTATACCATTTCACTGAGGGTTCCAGTTACCCCACATTCCCACCACTATTTGGTGTTATTTTACTTTTACATTTCAGCCATTCTACTGAATGCATAGTTGTGTCTCTTGTGGCTTTAAGTTGCATTTCTGTAGTCACGAATCGTGTTGAGTATGTTTTCAGGTGCACATTTGTCATTTGTATCTTTCTTCTTTGGGGAAATGTCCTTTCAAATATTTTGCCATTTTTAAATAAAGATGTCTGCTTTCTTATTGTTAATTTGTAAGACTTGCATTTTGATATTCTGGTTATAATTCTTTTATCAGAAATTTGTTTTATAAGTGTTTTATCCCAGTCTTAATTTTTTTCTTTCAATAGCAAAAATTTTAACTTTGATAAAGTTTAATGTTTTACTACTTTTATACTTTTACGGTGTTCTTAACTATAAATAAAATTTCTTTAACATGGTTAGGGTTACAGTACTTGTCTGTTTTTTCTTGAAGGAGCTTGAGTTATTTACATCTTTCCAATGATTTGTCAATTTTCTCTGTTATTGAATGTATTGAAATGAAATTATTCATAATATCCCCTTGTTCTATTAATGTCTGCGAGACATTGTGATCTCCTTTTGGATAGTTGACATTGGGAATTTACATCTTCTCTCGCTCAGGCAAGTGTGACTGTGTTCACGTGCACATGTGTGGGTTTGCGGTCTGGCTAAAGGTTTCCAATTGTATAGATCTTTCCTAAGAACCTGCTTCTCGTTTCATTGATTTTCTTTGTTGTTCTGTCTTCATTGATGAATGCTCTTATCTTTATTATTATTTCTTTTGCTTCAGCTTCCTTTTTTAAAAATTTGCCTTTCTTCTAATTTATTAAGGCAGATCAGCTAAGATCACTGATTTGAGACCTTTCTATTTTCTAATATAAGCGTATAATAGTATAATTTTTCCTCTATGTACAGCTGAGGCTATCTCTCATAGATTTTGATATCTCGTATATTCATTTCAAAATATTATCTAATTTCTCTTACGATTTCTTCTTTGGTCAATGAATTATTTAATAGTTTTTAGTTTAATTTTCAAATGTCTGAAAGTTTTCCATGTATTCTTCTGTTATTACTAGTTTAATTCCATTGTAGTCAAAGAACATATTATACATGATTACAACTGTGTTAAATTAATTGAATTCTGTTTTATGGCCCAGAAGATAATTTGTCCTGGTGAATATTTCATGGGCACTGAAAAAGAATGTGTATTATACTGTTAATGGATGGAGTGTTCTATAAATGTCAAGTAGATCAAACTGGTTGATAGTGTTGTTTGAGTCTTCTACATTCTTACTGATTTTCTGTCAACTCACTCTGTCATTTACTGAGAGAGGAGACTTGATGTCTCCAAATATAATTCTGGATTTGTCAATTCCTCATTTCAATTTTGCTTCGTGTAATTTGAAGCTCTCTTTTAGGTACACATACATTTAGGATTATTATGTCCTCTTGATTAATGGACCCCTTGACCATCTGAAATATCCTTCTTTATCCTTGGCAATATTCCTTGTTCTGAAATCTACTTTTTATGATATTAATTTAACCTCTCCAGCATTCTTATGATTCATGTTTGCTTGGTATACCTTTTGCCATCTTTTTAACCTGTCTGTGTTTTTATGTTTAGAGTTGGCTTTTTATAGAAGCATATAATTGAGTGTTAAAGTTAATTTTATGTCAGCTTGGCTAAGCTATGGTACAAGTTGTTTGGTCAAACAGCAGTCTAGATGTAGTCGTGAAGGTAATTTTTAGATGAGATTGACATTTTAATTAATAGACTTTGAGCAAAGCAGATTACCCTACCTAAGGTGGACGGACCCATCCATCAACTGAAGGCCTTAAAAGACTAAGGTCCCCTAAGAAAATAGTAATTCTGCCTCTAGATTTCTTTTGGATTCAGAACTGGAACATCGTTTCTTCCCTGTGGCCACAGCCTGTGTGCCTGCCCTGCAGACCTTGGACTTGCCGGCCCTCACACTCGCGTGAGCTGGGTCCTTAAAGCTAATCTCTCTATGCGTACATCCCGTTGGCACTGTTTCTCTGCAGAGCCTGCCCAACCCATTGGGTCTTGCTTTTTTATATGTGATAATCTCTGACTTTTAATTGAAGTGTTTAGACACTTTATATTTAATGTAATTATTGATATGGTTGAGTTTTAATCTATCATCCTTTTATTTGTTTTGTATTTAATTCTCCTCTGTTCTTTCTTTTTTCCTTCCTGTTTTGCCTGGACTCAGTTGTTTAAGGTGAGAGGATAAATCTTGTAATTTCACGTTAATTAGAAATGAAAAGGAGTTATTTTGGAGTTATTCTTTATGCCAATGTCTTTCTGACAATGACTATTTTTAATCAGAAATTGTGAAGATTTTGCAAAAACATGGGAATGTATAATTTAATAGTGAAAAACAAGATATACACGTGCATGTGCACATTATTGTCATTTGCCAGTTGTATAAACGTCGCATGAAAAGATATTATGGGTCCTATGTGGTTGTCTTCAGACGCTAAGTCTGTATCAGATACGTTTCATCCTTTGTACTTAAAAATTTTTTTCCTAATATTTTATAATGGGAATTTGGAAATTGCTTTTCTGTCGTCTATGAGGTAAACTTGTCTATGAGGCAAACTTTCCCTCATAGACGACAGAAAACAGTATGATGTAACCAAAGGGACATGGGGGTGGGGGACATAGAAGAGGATAAAGGGGTGTTAAAGGGTGACGGGAGGAGACTTGACTTGGGGTGATGAGCACATAATATGATATACAGATGATGCATTATAGGATTGTACCCCTGAAACCTATATAATTTTATTAACCAATGTCATATCAATAAATTCACTTAAAAATGAAATAATTAAATGCTAAAAAATGACTGTGAAGTAGAGAAGTCTCACCTACAAAGCAATTATATGTATAAGAATTAACATGCACATGCAGATTATCTTTTTAGGTACCCAACCCTGGGCTTAGCAGTTTCTCCTTATATTTATTTCCAAAATATAATAAACCTAGATTAAATAAAACAGTAAGATTATCAAGATGGAGGTAGAAGCCCCAGATGCAGGAAATGAAATGCGGTGAGGATATGGGTTGAATGGAGAACAGTGAGGGGGCATGAAAAGGAAGCAATGTAATTTTAGCGGAAAACTAGACTAAGGGAAGCTTTGGATATTGAACAAAACTTATCTGTGAGCTTACTGGCAGCCAAAACAAAGGGAAACAGTGGTACTGGAGCTCTCAGAGATAAACCAGAAGTTATTTTATCTGTTGAAAACGTTTTTCAATTTTATTTTTTTCCAGTTCTGACTTCTAAAAGAATATTTATCAAAGAAACATTCAACAGATAGAAACGTTGTGCTCAGCTTTTTGAGGACAAAAGAGAACTCTAGGCATAGACGTTTCCCTGAACGGAACTGGGCTCCTAGAGAATAGGGAGGACACAAACATAAAGCTGGGGCAGTTTCAGACTAAAACAAGACGGTGTATGATTGCCCTTAAAGTCAAAAGCCTGCTAGATCCCAGATGAAGGCTGATCTTCGGTTCTTAATGGGCGGGAGAGTGTGGATAGGCACAGGGGAGGAAAGGCATCGTGAAGGAAATGTATAACGCAGAGCGAGGCGAGGAGGACGATCCCAGCATTGCAAATGGCCTAGAAGTCTAGGTTTTGAGTGGGACTGCTGGGGAGAGATGGGGGAAGGGAAATCAGCACAGCAATGCTTAAACCAGAGATTATTCGGGCACACCGTTAGTCCCGAATGTCATGGTGGAGAAAGCATGGACAATACACTCTTCCTATCTTGGCTAAATAAAAAAATTAAAGAAAAGACATTCAATGTCCACCACCTTGAGGTTTTAATAGGACTGAATAAAGTTTTATACAGGGTCCGGCACAAATAACACCCCTTTTTGTCACAAAATCTGTTTTTACAAAATCATAAGCATGTCATTCTCTAACATATCAACATCACACTCAAGCCCACCATATAACATTTTAGGTGAAATATTCAAATTAAAAGTATAAATGATGACACCATATTATTACCCTACCAACCACACTCAAGCAGGCGTTACTTCTGCCAGATCCTGTGTTTTAATAGATGCCGTGTACCAGATTCTGTCCTATGTATTAAAGTGTTTTGTTCCATTTTAAAGACAATGCAACATTTCACATACAGGATATACTTTTAAGTCCACACATAGTCTTCATAATTTTTACAACATGTTGATACAGCAAGGCATTTTTGGCCAGCAGAGGTAAGACCCAGAATTTCTAATGGGAAGTTCCCTGACCCAGAAACAGCAATTTAGCGTAGAAGTTTTGTTTTTGTCAATTACTCCAACGAGGAGTTTGGGTTTGTTGAAAGGGCTAGAAAGACAGCAGCGGGGATGAAGTTTCTAACTTGGCTCTTACAGGAACCTGAGCTTGAGGGCCTATGAGGGGAGGGTTGAGGGCCTGAAATACACATTCATGCCGCCGGGGTGTGTGTATGTGTGAGTGGTTGGTATTGCTTTTGTGTTTGAGTCCTCTGGGAAGAAGCAAGCTGCCCTGGGATAGCATAATAAAAACTGCGAAGTTCCTTTGAAGAGCAGTGACCACCTTTGACCCTTGTAGCAGCCAGGGTCTAGTCAGGAAAACACAAACCACACTGGGTGTTTTAGCTAAAGAATTCAATAAAAGAACTTGGTTACACAGGCACGGGGAGACTTAAAAGGCAAAAGCAGGAACATTGAGGTCACAGCAATAATAACTATATGAGGCTACCACACCTAGGGCCAGGGAACAAAGGCTAGTCATTAGGGATTTCAGGATACAGGAGCTCCGAGGAGGAGCATGGTGGAGCAGAGGCTTCTGAGGAGCAGCTGATTCGTAACTTGTGGCCCAGGGGAGGAACCCTCAGAGCTGAGACTCGGAAGTCTGGGGAAACGTGAATACACACACACACACACACACACACACACACATTCAGTATATATTTATTGAAAAAACAAATGAATATGTTTAACTTCCTTTAGCCTTCTTTTAGTACTATATGAAAATATATCCAGGTATAACTGATACCCAAACATTTAAAAATTATGTGTAATGCCAGTATATGTCTAAAATGTATTTTATCACTGCACAAAGCAAAGCAAATGCTTTTAAAGGCAGAGGGAAGCGCATGACAAGGACATGCCTGTCTTTCCCTCTTCTGAGGGACTACACTTAGTTTTAAAATGAGACGAATGTGAATACATATCTGGTCTTTGAATTAACTATCCCATTAAACTATGGTCACTTCTTCCCCGTCCCCCGCCCATCCCCCACCCCAGTGCAGCGTATCATTAGCTGCTATCTGGAATCGACAGTAGAGTAATTTGAACTCTGGTTCCCAAGGGCCTATTCTTTTACTTCCTGCTGTAGGAATACGGTGTGTATTGATTAGATATCAGACCGTAATGGGCTTCCAATCTCTCTGCCTTAAGATATATGATGGAGATGACAGGAAGCAGATACCCTGTTACTACTTGTAAATAGTCTGGTTGAACAAAATGGTTGGTAACCGCTTCAGTGCCGGGTACTTTTACCAGCAGAAAGAAGTGATTTTATCACTCTTCCAATATAATTTTTTTTTGGAAAGAGGAGGCGTGGAATTTCCTTGTGGGGACTGATGACAGTTCCTTGTAGGACTGCCATCAACTCTAGCAACTCTGCAAGAGGGAAGGAGTTAACCCTTGGGTACTTGTTCAGATTGCTCAGACATAAAACCAGCAGCAGGCCCGGGCCACTCGCCCCTGTGTGGCTGTGGCAAGGACAGAGGGGTTGGAGGCTAAGCAGATGCCAGAGCAGGGCCCCTTCTCTTATGAGCAAGACCTGGAGCCAGTCATTCCAGAACCCTCAGTTTCCTCATCTGTAAAATGGAGGAAATATTCCCATTCACAGCACAGTTGCCAAGACCCAGCAGAACGATGCGGTCAGAGTGGCTAAGACAGAGCCTGGGGCCTGGTTGGTTCTGCTTCTTTCCACCACTCCAGCCCTACTCCTAAAAGAAAAGATTTCCCGTGGCTGGGATTCTAGCAGCACTGGGGACTGAGGAAAATATGGTCACACGGATCCCAAAGAATACCCAGTGATGGCATTTGCAGGCAAATGGACTGAAAGTCCCAAGCTGAGCTGAACTGTCTCTGGCACTGGAGCAAATGCTGGGTCTACTTTGCTGATGGCAGCCTGGCCCAGCCTCTGAGAAGCCCCTGCTTGAAGCCGACCTGGGCTTGTTGTGCGACATCAGAGTGAGTAGGACCCTGACTCACAGCTTGAAACTGCAAAGGTAGACACAGAGTTGACTGGTGACATCTTCCACCCCCCGGACCCTGCAGATGCCAGGGAAAAAAAGCTTCAGTGCCTCCCTCCCTGATGTGGGTTTGATTTTTCACGGAAGGGGGTGTCTTCTATTGAATCCTCAGCTTCCTTCCCTTTTCTTATCAGGAAAGATGACTCAGAAGTACATTCAAGAAGGATTTCGAAGAACAACTGTAAACTTTTAAGGGGGAATAAAATGTGAGTTTATACATTTTTAATTACACCAGGCCTAAAGCTCATTCTCATTTATTACCAGCGATATCAGCCGCTTATCTGCCACTTCTCTAATCTTTGCCCTGCAAACACACATGACCCCTGGTCAAGTAAGATAAATTGAGACTAAAAATGGCTACCTGCTGGTAACCGATTGGAAAAGAAGGGAACAAAACACCAGGGGATCAAGGTAATTCTGGATTCGACCCTATCCTGTCTATAGCTATGGCTTCTGTGGGCAAAGACAAAAATTAAGTGCTCCCAACTCCTCCTTTGCTAACATTTCCCCATTTCTCCTTCTACCCCTTCCCCTTCCCCCATTGGAATGAGGAGATCAATAAAACCAGCTTTGAGAGAGGAAGGAACCAACCTCGTGGCAGGTATCAAATGCCGTATCTCTGGAGTATGTGGAGAAGGGCCAGTGTGCAGTTCCAAAAACACCAAACGCATATTATTGGCTTCATCAGCATTGTCCCTTCTAGAGGTTGCTCTTAATTAGCCAGGAAGGGATTGAAGAAAAGAACTGTGACTGTTACCTTCAGTGCAGAGGGATCTGGCAAAGAAAGAAGCAGAGACATACATATTGATGCGTGCCATTTAGCAAATGTTCTATTCACGCCAGGCCCTGTGCTAAGTTCCCGAGGTTCAATATCTCATTTCATCCTTGCAACAATTCTTTGAAGACAGTCTGCTTATTCCTGTTCTACAGACGAGGATGACTGAGGCTTGAAGAAGTCCGGGAGCTTGTCCTTGTTTACAGAGCTGGTAATTGCAAATGCAGATTTCACTCAGAGATCTGTTCTGCCCTCCGTCTCCCACATCCAAACGGAAGGCTACCCAGGGACCCCTGTCATTTCAGGGTACACGCTCTCCATCAACAGAATAAAGGAGGAGGTACAAAGAAGTAATCTCATCCAACCCTCATTTTTCAGAGGAGGAAACATCAATTCAGAGAGGGAAAGCAACTTGCCCAAGGTCACACAGCAGTGCTATGACTAGGTCCTCCAATTCTGGACTGTCAGCCTCAAGCCCTGGTCAAAGTTAAAACATACTTGTCTGCTATACCTGCACCCCTTTCCTAGATACAAGCAGGAACTATATGCCTCCTCAATAACAGAGACCTATAAGGCCAAAAAATGGGGAGAGAATTTGACATAACAAAAGTGAATTTCACAGGTTATTTTATTTATTCCACAAATTTTTATTGTACACCTAATGTATACAGAGCTTGTGTGTGTGTATTTTCTTACTTTCAAGTAGCTCTACTGAAGACAAACATGAGCTTATAAATAAAATGAAGTAAATAAGATTTAAAAAATAATAAAAACTGCAACTTTTGTAGGCAAGCATTACTAATTACAGCACCAAAATATACATTTGCTTTAGAATTTATCTTGATTACCCAACAGGCTCCTTGTAGTATTGAAGTAATCAAGTTTTTTGAATTCACGAGTTACAAAAGTAAATAAAAAC
>PVJI01019623.1:0-30812 GCA_004026765.1 Micronycteris hirsuta | reverse complement strand
ATACAATGGGTTCCCTTTTCATTTTGATGAAGGTTTCTTTAGCTGTGTAGGAGCTTTTTAATTTGATGTAGCCCCACTTGTTTATCTTTTTCTTTGTTTCCCTTGCCGTAGGAGAGACTCTCGTATATTGGCAAAAATATTGCTATGTGAGATAGCTGATATTTTACTGCCTGTGTTTTCCTCTAGGATTTTTATGGTATTGCAACTTATATTTAATTCTTTTATCCATTATGAGTTTATTCTGGTGTATGGTATAAATTGGTGGTCTAGTTTTATTTTTTTTTGCAAGTACTAGGGCAGTTCTTCCAATACTGTTCATTGAAGAGACTGTCTTTTTTCTTTGTAAAGATCTTATGTATTATTTATTTATTTAGAAGTAGGGGAAGGGAGGGAGAAGAGAGGTAGCAAAACATCGATGTGAGAGAGGAACATCTAATGGTTACTTCTTACATGCTCCCAACTGGAGATCAGGCCCACAACCCAGGCATGTGCCCTGACTGGGAATTGAACCAGCAACCATTGTCTTTGCAGTATGATGCCCAACCAACTGACCCACACTGGCCATGGCTGAAGAGGCTGTCTTTACTCCATTGTATACACTTGACTCCTTTGTCAAATATTAATTGACCTTAAAGGCATGGGTTTATTTCTGGGGCTCTGCTCTGTTCCACTGATGTATGTGCCTGTTCTTATGCTAGTTCCAGACTGTTTTGATTATAGTGGCCTTATAGTGTAGTTTGATATCAGGCATTATGATCCTTCCAACTTTCTTCTTTTTTCTCAAGAGTGCTGAGGCTATTTGGGATCATTTTGGTTCCATATAAATTTTTGGAATACCTTTTTAAGATCTGTGAAATAAGCCGTTGGTACTTTAATAGGAGTTACATTGAATCTGTATATTGCCTTGGGTAGTATATACATTTTAATGATGCTAGTTCTTGCGATCTATGAATGCAGTATATGCTTCCACCTATTTGTATCTTCCTCAGTTTCTTTAGTGTCCTATAGTGTTCTGAGTACAGGTCTTTCACCTCCTTGGTTAAATTTGTTCCTAGGTGCCTTGTTTTTTGTTGTTGTTGCAATAGTAAATGGGGTTGTTTTCTTAGTTTCTCTTTCTGGTAGTTCATTATGGGTGTATAAAAATGCCAGCAATATCTGAGTATTGATTTTATATCCCACTACTTCACAGAATTCATTTATTAGGTCTGTCTGTTTTTCTTGGAATCTTTAGGGTTCTCTCTTGGTATTATCATGCTAACTTCAATTAATGACAGTTTGGATGCTTTTCATTTCTTCTTGTCTGATTGTTGTGGCTAGGACTTCCAGCATTATGTTGCATAAGAGTAGTGAAAGCGGATACCCATGTCTTGTTCCTGATTTTAAGGAAACACTTAGTTGTTGCCCATTGAATATAATGTTGGCTCTAAGTTTTTCATATATGGCATTTATTGTGTTGAGTTATGGTCCATCTATTCTTACTTTTCTGAGAGTTTTTATCATTAATGGGTGCTAGATTTTATCAAATGCTTTTTCTGCATCTACTGATATGATCATGTGATTTTTATCTTTCATTTTGTTTATGTGATGTATCACATTTATTGATTTGAGAATATCATACAAACCTTGCATCCTCTGGATAAATCCACTTGATCGTGGTGTATGATCTTTTTAATGGATTGCTGGATCCAGTTTGCTAATATTTTGTTGAAGATTGTAGCATCTCTGATCATCAGGGATATTGGCCTATAATTTTCTTTCTTTGTTGTGTCTTTATCTGGTTTTGGAATTAGGATAATACTGGCCTTGTAAAAAGAGCTTGGAAATCTTTCCTCTTCTTGAAATTTCTGAAATAATTTGAGAAGGTTAGGTGTTAGTTCTTCTTTGAATGTTTGGTAAAATTTGCCTGTGAAGCAATCTGGTCCAGGATTTTTGTTTGCTGGAAGTTTTTTGATTACTGCTTCAATTTCATTAGTTGTTATTGGTCTATTCAAGTTTTGTGCTTCTTTCTGATTCAATTTTGGAATATAGTATGTTTCTAGAATTGTATCCATTTAACCCAGGTTGTCCAATTTCATGGCATATAGTTGTTCATAGTATTTTTTTACAATCCTTTGCATTCCTGCGGTATCAGTTGTTACTTCCCCAGTTTCATTTCTGATTTTATTCACTTGGGCCCTCTCTCTTTTTTACTTGATGAGTTGCTTAAAGGTTTGTCAATTTTGTTTATCTTTTCAAAGAACCAGCTCCTGGAATCATTGATCTTTTGAATTGTTTTTTAGTCTCTATGTCATTTTTTTCTGCTCTGGTCTTGATTATTTCCTTCCTTCTAGTCACTCTAGGCTGCATTTGTTGTATTTCTAGTTCTTTGGTGTATAGGGTTAGATTGTTACTTGAGATTTTTCTGTCTTCTTGAGGTAGGCCTGTAATGATATGAATGTGCCTCTCAGTCCCACTTTCACTGTGATCCATCGGTTTTGGGTTGTTGTGTGTTCATTTTCATTTGTTTCCAGGTACTTTTTGATTTCTTCCTTGATCTCATTGATGGTCCATACATTATTTTAAAACATGCTATTTAGCCTCCATGTTTTTTAATGTTTTTGAGGGTTTTTTATTGAGGTTGCTTTCTAGTTTCATACCATTGTGATGTTAGAAGAGGCTTGATTGAATTAGAATTTTCTTGAATTTGTTAAGGCTTATTTTGTGCCCTACCATGTGGTTTATTTTTTAGAATGATCCATGTCCACTTGAGAAGAATGTGTTTTCTGCTGCTTTGGGATGAAATGTTCTGTAAATGTCAATTAAATCCATTCAGTGTAGTGTGCCATTTAAGATCGCTCTTTCCCTTGATTTTTTTGTGTGGAGGATCTATCCACTGATGACAGTGGATGTTAAAACCCTCTACAATGATTGTATTGCTGTCAACATCTTCCTTAAAGTCCACCAAGATTTTCTGTACTATGTAGGTGATCCTACATTGAGTGCATATATCTTTCCAAGGGTTATATCCTCTTGTTGGACTGTTCATTTTAGTATTATATAGTGACTTTGTCTCTTTTTACAGCCTTTGTTTTGAAGTCTATTTTGTCAGATATAAGTATCGCTACCCCAGCTCTTTTTTTTGGTCTCAATTTGCATGGAATACTTTTTTCCATCCTTTCACTTTCGGTCTCTGTAAATCTTTTGTTGTGAGGTGGGTCTCTTGTGGGCAGCATATATATGGGTCATGTTTTCTTATCCGTTCTGCTACCCTATGTCTTTTGATTGGAACATTTAATCCACTTAAAATTAAGGTGATTAGTGGTAGGTACTTATTCATTGCAATTTTATTCCTTTATACCTGTGTCCCCTCTCTATGTATTTTTTTCCTTCTTCTTCAAGCAGTCCCTTTAACATCTCTTGCCATGCTGGTTTGGTGAAAGTGAACTCCTTTAGCCATTTTCTTTTCTCAGAAGCTTTTTATTTCATCGTCCATTTTAATGAAAGCCTTGCTGGATAGAGTAGTCTTGGTTGCAGATTCTTGCTTTCCATTACTTTGAATACTTCATGCCAATCCCTTCTGGCGTGAAGTGTTTCTGTTGAGAAATCAGCTGACAGTTGTATTGGAACTCCCTTGTAGATAACTGTCTATATTTCTCTTTTGCTGATTTTTAGATTCTCTCTTTGTCTTTAAACTTTGCCATTTTAATTTTGATGTGTCTTGGTGTGGGTCTGTTTGGATTCCTCTTGAGTGGGACACTCTGTGCTTCCTTAATTTGTGTCACTTTTTTTTTCACCAGGCTAGGGAAGTTTTCTATCATTATTTCTTCAAACAGGTTTTCTACCCCTTGCTCACATTCTTCTCCTTCTGGTATCCCTATTATATAGATATTGTTATGTTTCATGCTGTCCCAAAGTTCCTTTAAACCATCCTCATCATTTTTAAGTCTTTTTCCTTTCTGTTGCCCTGATTGGATATTTTTTCTATCTTATCTTGCAAATCATTGATTTGATCCTTTGCTTCATCTGGCCTATTTTTATTTCCTACTAGTGTGTTCTTCATTTCAGATATTTCATTCTTAATTTCCAACTGGTTCTTATTCATAGTTTCTAAGTCCTTTTTCATGCTAATGTAGTTTCCACTAAGTTCCTTGTAGTTCTCACTGAGTTCCTTGAGCATCCTATAACCATTACTTTGAATTCTATGTTTGATAAATTGCTTGCCTCAGTTTCATTTAGCTCTTTTTCTGGGGATTCCTCCTTTCCTTTCATTTGGAGATTATTTCTTTGTCTCTCCATTTCAGCTGACTCTGTTTGTGTGTCTCCATGTATTCAATAGACCTGGTTTCACTCCCTATCTTTGTGGGGTGGCCTTATGTGGTAGGAGTCCTGTGGGACTCAGTGGTGCCGTCTCCTTGACTTCTAGGAGTGTCCCTTGTGTAGTTATCTGGGCTCTGATATTGTACTTTGGTCTAGATTGTTGTTGGCCCATTCGTTGGTGTGATTTCCCCTCCAGCTGGCTGACTGCAAGGCTCAACCTGCACCACATCTTGTACACTGTTGTACAGTTTCTGACAGAACAAAACAAACAATACAAAAACAGAACTGAAACAAGCAAAAACAAAACAGATCTGAGCAACAGCAAAATTAATGAAAAAGCACAAAGAATAATAAAAGTAGAACTATAAATACAATAGTAAAGGAAAAAAAATACAAGAACACCAAAGAAAAGAAAAGTTATTATGTGAGGAGGGAAGGAAGAGAAACAATAAGAGTAAGGAATAGAAAAATGAAATTGCTGAAAAGGGAAATTGACAATAAAGAACAATGAAAGGGAAATAATTTTTAAAAATAAGAAAAGGAAAGAAGCAGGAAAAATGGTGTAAGAAAAAGGAAGAGCAAAACAGGAGATTTGAAAAAAATTGAAAAAAGAGACTTCTGGCTAAGATTGAGGCATAGGCAGATACACTTTGCTTCTTCACACAACCAAAAGAAAGACAACAACCAATTTAAAAAGAAAAAAATCAGAACCACTAGAAAATTGAACTGTATGGAAGTCTGACAACTAAGGAGTTAAAGAAAAAACACTCATCCAGACTGTACCACAATGCAGTGGGTGGGTTGCTCCCCCCTGGCAAATACCTAAGGCTTCTTTCCTTACAATGTAACAGGTACACTGTGACAGAGAAATATGGCCCAAATGAAAGAACAGATCCAAATTCCAGAAAAAGAACTAAGTGACGAGGAGATAGCCAACCTGTCAGAGGCAGAGATCAAAACACTGGTAATCAGAATGCTCACAGAAATGATTGATTACAGATGAAAAATAAAGGAAGAAGTGAAGGCTATACAAAGTGAAGTAAAGGAAAATATACAGGGAACCAACAGTGAAGGGAAGGAAACTGGTACTTAACTCAAGAATATGTATGGAACAGAAGGAGAAACAAACATTCAACCAGAACAGAATGAAGAAACAAGAATTGAAAAATATGAGGAGAGGTTTAGGAACCTCTGGGACAACTTTAAATGTTCCAACATCTGAATCATAGGGGTGCCAGAAAGAGAAGAAGAAGAGCAAGAAATTGAAAACTTATTTGAAAAAATAATGAAGGGAAACTTCCTCATCCTGGTGAAGGAAATAATCATGCAAGTAAGTCCAGGAAGCTCAGAGAGTCCCAAAGAAGTTGGACCCAAGGAAGTACACATCAAGGAACATTATGACTAAATTACCCAAGATCAAAGATAAGGAGAGAATCTTAAAATCAGCAAGAGAAAGGGAGACAGTTATGTACAAAGGAGTGCCCATAAGGTTATCAGCTGATTTCTCAAAAGAAACCTAGCAAGAAAGAAGGGGCTGGAAAGAAGTATTTGAAGTCATGAAAGGCAAGGACCTATATCCAAGATTACTCTATCCGGCAAAGCTCTCATTTAGAATGGAAGGGCAGATAAAGTGCTTCCCAGATAAGCTCAAGTTAAAGGAATTCATCATCATCAAGCCCTTATTATATAAAATGTTAAAGGGATTTATCTAAGAAAAAGAAGATCAAAATTATGAACAGTAAAATGACCACAGACTCACAACTATTGACAACTGAACCTGAAAACAAAAACAAAAACAAACTGCCCGGCTGGTGTAGCTCAGTGGATTGAGCACGGGCTGGGAACCAGAGGGTCACGGTTCGATTCCCAGTCGGGGCACATGCCTGGGTTGCAGGCCAGGTCCCCAGTGAGGGCCATGTGAGAGGCAACCATACATTGTTCTTTCTCCCTCCTTTCTCCTCTCTCTGAAAATAAATAAATAAAATCTTTAAAAAAACAACAACAAAAAACAAAAACTAAGCGAACAACTAGAACAGGAACAGATTCACAAAAATGGAGATCACATGGAGGGTTATCAGCAGGGAGGGGGAAGGGGGAGAATGGGGGGAAAGGAACAGAGAGTAAGAAGCATAATTGGTAGATACAAAATAGACAAGAGGAGGTTTAGAATAGTATAGGAAATGGAGAAGCCAAAGAATTTGTATGTATGGACCATGTATATGAACTAAGTGAGAGGAATGCTGGAGGGAGGCAGGCCGCAGGGCAGAGGTGAACAAAGGGGAGAAAAAACTGGGACAACTGTAATAGCATAATCAGTAAAATATACTTTTAAAAAAATAACATAAAAATAAAAATACAAAAAATTGAAAAAAGAAAGAATAAAAAGGCTATGCAAAAATAATGTCAAAGAACAGAATAGAATTTGTCTCAAGAGAGTTTTGTGCTTGCCTGCTGGGTTCTTCCTTTGGATATGGCTCTGATGTTGTCCGAAGCTGGTGTAAGTCAATGTCAGATGCTTCCCACATCTAGCCCTTGGCAACCTGTTCAAAGCTACAAGCAATCCACAGTTTGTGTCTATCTCCTCTGGGCTGGGCTCTGTCACCGATGGGTGTCACTGTGCTGCCAGACTGGCTTCTATTAGCACAGGGGCCAGGGGTGGGTCAGCAAACGATGGAGGGCACCTAAGGAGCCGCCTCCACTTATTTCTACCTGCTGGTCTGCTATTAGTTTAGTCTAGCCGCTCACCTGACTGTTTCTGTTTCTGGCAGGATTGAGAGAGTGGGACCCCTATATTTCACATATGAGGTGCTGTTCAGACCTCAGGGAAGATGGTGAATGTATTCCCCTAAGTCTGTCCTAACTTATTTCCCTGAACTTAGGGGAGGGTGGCACCCCTCGTAGGCTAGTGGTGGGGCCTCCAGAGCCCAGAGTTTGGGTCTGCTGGAAACCAGGAGGGTATTTCTTTGGCTCTCCCTTGAGGTGTAAGCACCTCTCTGGTACCCAGGACACACGTATGCAATAGCTGTGCCCTTAAGCCAGTCTCTGACACCCCATGAGTCTGCCTGTGTTACTTTCTCCTCAGCAGAGGTTAAGATGTAGGATAGGGCAAAGTAAGGGCAAAAAAGATGCAGTGCAGGGCAAGCAGGATTCCTGGAGGTGGAGCCAGTGGGATTGCAGAGGGTGTGGCCGGCAGTTTCCCACAGAATGGGTTACTTGTTTTTCCCCTGGGAGGGGCTTGCTCTCCTCAAGAAAAATGGCTGTTGTGGTATCGAGGTTTGTCCCCAGCACAGGGAAGCCAGCAGCCAATCCCCCTGTCTCTCCACAGTTGCCTCCCATTCCAGACCCTTCTTGTGTGACTCCAGTCTGTGCCACCCTCCCTTCGCCTGAGCCCAAGGTCAGTGGCAGCGAATGAGAAGCCTGCGCCGTGGCCCCTTGGGGCCTGGGGCGGGAAATAGTGGTTTTGTTTCCAGTGGGCTCCATCTCTCCCCAGCAGACGAAAACCGTGCAGCCTTTCACCACTGGGTGCTACGTGGGTGGCAGATCCTGGCATGGGAGCTCTCTGCTAGGGTGCCTGCCTGGTCTGGGGTCCAGGCTTCACTCCTCTCAGGGCAGCTCCCACACCTTGGCCTGCCACCCAAAGGAGAGGTGCCTACCCTTTTTGCATCTCTGTCCTTCCTGCTGGTCTTCAGGTAGTTTCTGCCTATCCTTGGTAAAGAGTCCCCTCTTCAGGTAGTCTTTTGTTGTTTATTCCCCGTGGCTGGGGAGGAGGCTCGAAGCCAAAGAAAAACACCCCTTTGGTTTTTTCTAATAGAAGTTATTTTCTACAGTGTTTTGATACTGAAGGAAAGACAGAAGCAAAAAAGAAAAGGCATCTATCTCAATTTGCTCTTCATTTTCCCTGCTTCCAGGAAACTCTGTATCTGCCTTAAACCAGAGGGCTCCTCCAGGAGCCAAGGGTAGGGATGCTTTCACAGAGCCGAGTTTCTGCTTTTCTGCCCGGCTGCAGCCCACCCCCACCCTCGGGACCCCATGAACACGGTGCCTGAGAAGCAGATGTGGAGTCTTCTCTGCCACCCTCCAAGGGAAGAGGGCTGAGCCAGGCCCCTGGGCCGGCCCCCATCCTTCCAGTGTACCTAGCTGAGGCTCTTCTGCCTGCCCACCCCCAGGCCCACCTCAGCCCCCAGCCCCGGGGTGACTTGATTTTCCCAGGTACCAGCTATGCTTGTTTTTTCTGTATTGTATGTAGATAAGAGATGGGAATGAAGTGGAAGGTAAAAGAAGGAGGAAGAAAGGTTAGGTTAAACCTGCTTTCACCCAGCTTTAGAGCCAGGTGGCGTCTGCCCAGTCACTGGAGGCCAAAGTCAAGTGGGTGCAGAGGTGGAGGGAGAGGGAGGCTTACTAGAAAGGGCGAGAGCCTTCAGGGCCCCACCCCAGGGGAGGAAGGTGAGAAGGCATGGAGGGTATGTGGCAGTGGTTTCTGGCAAACACGAAGGATCCCCTTGCCTCCCCATTTCCCATCTGCACCCCTTCTCTCCTTGAATCATACACTAGTTGTTTCTAAAAAAAAAAAAAAAAATTAGAAATCTCTTTTAAATTTGGGTTTCTCACAGATACCCAAAATGAAAATCAGAATTACACATGCCTCTGCATACACTGAGGCCACAACACAAGGCTTTGCCAGGACATTCCTTACTCTCTTCAGAGTTACAGACGTTATGGATAGTAACCACAGCATACAGTTTCACTTTTCAAAATATGCAACGCTGGGCTTTTGGAAGAGGTATTCCATAGAACTTTCATGTCCCCGATAAGTCCCACATCGACACATACGGTCTTCTCAAACAACACCTTTTCAAATTCTAGTATTAAAAACTCTAACATTATCTACTTGCCCCAGATCTTAATTTATTTTTATAAATTTTCAACTTAACCCCCAAGCCATAGGGCTGAAGGCCAAATCAAGGGCACATACTGTACTCTCTTAGAACTCATTAAACACAGGTTGTCCCATAGGCCAGGCAATCGCTCATCTGATAAGGGACCCATTTGAACCTTGACTTCCACCAAAACCTAAAACAAAAACTGCACACCATTCTGTTGACTGTTGCTGTTATTACTACTGGTTTGGGTGCTTTCATTGGTTGACAGTCTGGAAGCTCAGAGCAACTAAGTGAGCGCCCTCTTAAAAAGGATACTCTAGTCCCACATCCCAGGCAACATTGCCCTGACCCAAAATTTCATGGCTGGAGTTGACATCAGCCCAGAAGACATCATCCCAAGACCTCGAACCCAAGGCCTTGTCATTGGAGATGAGTCCACCTCTTACGCTAAAATCTCCACCCCAGGGACACCCATGGACCGCCTCTCCTCTGGCACAAAGTGGACACAGGACATTTTTGCGTTTATTCCTGTGTTTGCCATCTGCTTAGTCCATGATTCCAGTTTACTTCTTGCTCTCTGTGAAAACGTATACCCTACACTTCCATGCCTAAAGGGATATCGGTAGAAGTTACTAATATTAGTGGAGATTATTGCTTTCCCCTGGAAGCGTTCGCCTTCTATCAGCCAAGCCCTTAATTCTGTGGGAGAGGACTGCCCATTCCCTGGTGCCTTTTCCCAAATCTCCCTCCCCTGTTTTCACCACCATCTCTTTCTTTGTGTCTGTTACTATGACTACTACAGCCACTCTTTCCCCTTGGCTGAATACCACCACCTTCTCACAGATGCATTATGGTCTAAGGAGTGGCACCTTCAGGTACTATTGTGGCCCAAATTCATAGGCACAGCACCTCATGTAGTTCTTGTTGATTCCCTGACAGGTTTTCCCTAGCGAAACCATTACCCAGTGTGCAACAGTTACATCGAGGATTTCCATAGTTCTTTATCCGCTGGGTACTTCCCTGTTTCCATCAACCCAAAAAGGATATATAGAGAGAGGATCAGATCACTAAGGAGAAGCAGAGGGGCTGTAGGAGGATTCTGCCAAGGCAATGGTAAGCAGTCTAGGATGGGATTGGCTGAGAAGCTCAGTGCCTCCAGAATGCATAGAATTCTGGGCCAGAAGATCTGAAATGAAGGAAGGGCTCTCGGGCTGGCTGGCTCTGGCTCTCTGTCTCTCTGCTCCTCAGGGATGCCTGGGTGATCATGCCGCAGCTTCCTGTGTTTCCCAATGGAAGGTATTTTGTATGGGAAGGAATTCTAGGCAAGTTGTAGGATCAGGCTGGCCTGGCAGAGGGTGGCAGGGTTATTCTTCTTTGGGTGTTGTAGAGGGGACAAACTCTGAGGCAGAAGCTTGCCATTCTCCCAAAATTGTATAGATTTTGTGTCTTATGTTGTTTTAGTTTGTAAACTAACCCTATAAAATAAGATAATTAAAGACTAACAGGAGGAATGAGAGAACTCGGGTGTTAAAGAGTTTAGCCTTAATTGATGGGCTTAAGTAACTAATGCCTGTGGAAAGCTGTTATTCCAAAATTGTGTAACTTTTGATTAAAGACTCCTTTCCTTCATCACCAAACCTTTGCCTTTGGAATTTTGCCGAGAGGGTGGCGGCGGGCAGCAGGAACAAGGATGCCAGGCAAAACAGATAGTATTTATTCCTTTCATGATAGAACTTGCCATAACCACAGGAGCAGCCCGTGCTGGCACCAATATAGTGTCCCTTTTCCAACAAAATCAAATCATAACCGCCAACCAGCACCTTTTCGTGCACCTTAGAGATCATTCAGAAGCTGCACAAAACAGTCTCTTATGCAATCAACCTTTGAGTCTCTAGCCCAAATAGTAATGAATAACAGATTATTTTTTGATTACTTACAAGCCAGGGAGGGAGGTCCATGCAGGGTCCCTCCTGCTGTATGAAATTGTTAGCTCTGGACAGGTACTGGCCAAACTATGAGGAACGGGCCAAGAAGCAAGGCTCTCTCATAGCATAGCCAACAGATTCCCTTAAAATCAGAGATGTTTGGTCTGTTCTCTTTGGTCATTGCCCACAAAGTAGAATGCCTAGTTGTGCACATTCCTGGTATAGTCCTACTAAGATTCCTCAGCTGTCACCTTTATCAAAGTTTGCCTTCCAGTGACTAAGTCAAGCTGTCCCACTCACCTTGAACATCTCCACAACCCAGGTGGCAAGTCCTAATTAGTATTGTTTCTGATGTTAACACATCACAGGGTTGATTGCATTATAAGTTTTAAAAACTTCATATTTTTCTACTGCCTCAATATCCCCACAAACAGGCTGTGAGTACCTTGAAATCCCCTCACACCTACTGATTGTACCCTGTCCCCGTCCCCCATAAAGGCACTTGCCTAAGGATTTTCTTTCCCGCTCCTTCTCCCCCTCCTTCTTTCTCTCCTCCCCACCTGCTCGGTTGAGCCTACACCCTGGGCATCCTACCCCGTGACCTCCTGAGTGGTACGCCATATCTCCCTCTCCTAGGACCTGGGAGTAAGGTCAGTCTCTCACTTTCACATGCTTCTCTGTGGTATTTTTATTAGTCCATGTTCTCACCGGACTGATCACCCAAAAAGATATACATATATAAGTAACAGAATTATTCCTTATACCACATGTACCTGTGGCCTCCCCAGCCAAACTGCTTCAATTGCATGTAGCATTAGGTCTTTCCAGACAAACCCTCCAAATCAGGTAGAGAAAGATGCAGTGGTTTTCTGGTGGTGCAGTAATGGACACAAAAACAATTTTACTTTCACAACTTAATGTAGGAATTTGTCTTGGGACTGTTCTGTTCGGTTGATTAGTTTGTTGGGTTTTGTAAAAGGCCACCATATTTTTATTACTGAAGTTTATGATATACCTTATGTATATATGTTAAGTTTATGGTATTTAACATATGTCAGGGCAGCCCCCTTCTTGGCTCTTATTCCAGGTAAACTTGGAAACTTACTGAAGTTTTATGAAACCTACATAAAGCTGTGGTTGCTAAACATTTTTTTTAAAGATTTTATTTATTTATTTTCAGAGAGAGGAGAAGGGAGGGAGAAAGAACAATGTATGGTTGCCTCTCACATGGCCCTCACTGGGGACCTGGCCTGCAACCCAGGCATATGCCCCGACTGGGAATCGAACCAGGACCCTCTGGTTCCCAGCCCGCACTCAATCCCCTGAGCTACACCAGCCGGGCATGCTAAACTTTTTGTGTATGTATTAGAATCACTTGGGGAGCTTGGTAAGAAGACAATTTTCTTAAAAACTTACCCTACCCCTCTTGTGATGCTGTGAAGTTTGGGCTCAGCCCAGGAGTCTGCATTTTAACAGTCATCCAAGGGATTTGAGGTAGTAATCCCTAGACCTCCTTCAGAGATTCACCCTGAAATTTTCATAGAATTGACAATTTACTACTATCTCTCCTGACACGGACTGTGGCATTGTGGCTTAAACGAGACAAATTCACAGGGACTACCGAATCCTGTGGGGGAAAAAGGGATGGCAAGGCCACCCTCTCCAGAGAAGAGTGTGCCGACCTTTGCCTCGACAGGCTTTTATTGCTTTTCTGGGCACATTACATTGAGGATGGTCCTCATTTACTATGCGCAGGTTCACTTTAGGTGGTTACCTTTTGCAGAAAACAAAGGAGAGGATGTTGCTAATTACATCAAAAAGGAAGGATATTTGCAAATGTAAAGGGAAAAGTGGTTGAACTGGTTACACTTGTCCTTGGAAGGTTTAGCATAGATTTCAGGAAGTTCCTTTAAAGATATGCAGTAAACGTTTGCTGCCTCAATTCAGGGTGAGGGAGTTTTAGCAAAAAGCAAGCCTCAAAGCGGCCTAGGTACAATGCAGACCTGATTCCCCACGGGAGAACCTATCTGAGGGCGTGGGTCCTATGTACCAGACCTCGCTTTCCATTGGCCTTTCCCAGTGGGAGCTGGGCCCACGCCACGCAGAACAGTCTCCTATACTCTCCATTTATTTAGGTCTTTTTATCTTTTAGCAGAGTTTTCCCCCCAGATGTTACATCTTGCACATTGTGAATGCTTTTTTTCCCTATTATATTGTAATTGTTATTGCTAGTACACGGGAAAGCTGTTGATTTTTAGATGTTTGTTTTGTATCCAGCCACTTTGCTATGTTCCCTTATTAAATCGAATAGATTTTCAGTTAAACCTCTTGCAAAGGTGAACCGAGAACCAGCCCAGCAATGGGAACATTTGATTTTTGCCTCCTTCTTTACAACATTATACCTTTTATACTTTTATATTAATATCTAGTGTGTGTGTCACTGCATTGTCCAAAGCTTCCAGGACATTGCTAAATAAACACTTTCAGGATCCATCCTTCATTTGTTCCTGATTTTAAAGGAAATGCCTTTATTAAGGTTTCACGGTAAAGAATGGTTGTGGCTATTGGTTTTAGATAGACCTCTTAAAAATTATGTTAAGAAAATAGTTTTCGATTCCTAGTATTAAAGCTGCCTTTAAAAAAAAGGGATGGATATGGGATCTGTAGGGAGGAAATTCTTTTCACCTCTACCCTCCTAGGTTCTCCACTGGGGCCCTGAAAACTGACCTGACAAAAGACAGGAGAAAGCAAACAAGTTTATTAGCATGTGCATCCACTTACACATGGGAGCATCGAGAGATGAGTAACTCAAAGGGGTGTTTAGAATTTGGCATCTAATATAATGTTGTATGTCAATTATATCTCAATTTTAAAAAGAAAGATCTTGGGGTCTATATACCTCACTTTCTAGGGGAAAGGGAGAAGGGGCACTAATGGAAAGCATATGAGTCTTTGGAAAGATGAAGAGGCCACTGGGAAAGTAGAGGGGAGGGATGCTAGTTTGTGACAATGTCTCTCAGGGTGGTGCTGACTTTTCTTCTCTAAGGAAAGTTTAATTCCAGTTGCTCCCGGGGAGGGGATTTATCATAGTTGAATTCTTTGGGAGGCTCTTCTTTCAGGCAGATGAGTGATTTCAGGAACTCCAATGCCTTCATCTCAAAATAATTCTTATGTCAAAGAGGCATATTTTGGGGTGGCATATCCTTAAACCTTACAATCTTAATGCCTTTTAAATGTCTATTGAAGTGATAATTTCCTATTTTAAAATAAAAATGTATATGAATAAAATTCCTAATGCATTCTTGCCTTTCTAAAATAACTCGTATGTACCTAGTTGTGGCTTATTCTTTTCATGTATTGTGCATGTTATTCCATATGATAGCAATCTCTCACCAACTATGAGAGGTTTAGTTCTAAAAAGCAGCTAACCTGGCAAAACTAACAGGTGTCAAAACCAAGGTTTTAGAGAGGTTGGGGTAAGGCACTGACTTCAGTTTTGCATGTGTAACTAAATTCAGTAAAGAGAACGTTCTAGGGAGTTCTAACCTCTTCCGAAACAAACTAGATCTGTCGATATTAAAACCTGTGCTAATAGGTAACTTTTTCCTGATTCACATTCTTTAATTGATCAGAAAACATTTCTGTGGTTTTATAATTCACTGAGAAACTGAATGTGCTTTGGACTGGAAACCTCCTTTGGGATTCCAAACCTCCCTTGTTTGTTTTTTACAAATTTGGCTTACTACTCCTTAAACTTTGGCCATTTAAGAAAATTACCAAAGTACTTACTGGCATGTTTTGGGAGGCTGCCTGATGATTAATCCATGTACTGAAAAGATGGAGCTGAAAGAGATCTTTCTGAACTGCTTGGTGGACTTTCCCTCAAGATATAAGGAAAGCAATCATTGTTGTCTTTATGTATGTGTATAAGGGCATAAACTGTGGATGTGTTTTTAAAAAACAAGAATTTATAATTTTGGGTAAGGAATTATAAAACTTCAGCAATTCAAATCTGTGAGAATTGATGTCTTTTTTTTTTTAATTTTTTTATTTATTTATTTTCAGAGAGGGGAAGGGAGGGAGAAAGAGAGGAGGAAAAACATCAATGTGTAGTTGCCTTTCATGTGCCCCCTACTGGGGACCTGGCCTGCAAGTCAGCCATGTGCCCCAACTGGGATTGAACTGCCATTCCATCCACTGAGCTACACTGGCCAGGGCTGATGTCTTTACTTTTATTCAGAAATAATTAGGACTTCCAGTCAAGATGGAGGCATAGGTAGGTGCACTGTGACTCTTCACACAACCAAAAGAAGAACAACAACAACAGAGTTAAAAATAAAAAACAACCAGAACTGCTAGAAAATCGAACTGTATGGAAGTCTGACAACCAAGTAGTTAATAAGAAACACTCATCCAGACTGGTGGGAGGGACAGAGACAGGCAGTCGGGCAGAGAGGACACAAGGCAAGGCGGCAGCTCTAGGACTAGGAGAGCGAGATGGCGACTGGCAGCCCCACATCTGTGTGCAGATAAACCGGGAGGAACAGCTGGGGAGCGAGACAAACTGCCCAACCCAGGGTTCCAGCCCGGGAAAAGGAAGCCTCAAAAACCTCTGGCTATAAAGGGGAGGGAGAGGATGCAAATAACTGTAATTGAACAACAATAAAGTAATTTAAAAAAAAAACAAAAAACAAAAAAAAACTCTGGCTATAAAATGCTGTGAGGGTTGTGGCAGCAGGGAAACTCCCAGCCTCACAGAAGAGTTCGTGGAAGATGCTCATGGAGTCGTAAAATGTACACAAACCCACCCACCCGAGAATCAGCACCAGAAGGGCCCAATTTGTTTGCAGCAGGGGAAGTGACTGAAAGCCCAGAGTGCCGAGCAAATGGCATTGTTCCCTCTCTGACACCTCCCCCACATGCAGTGAAGTGAGTTACCCCACCCTGGCGAATACCTAAGTCTCCGCCTCTTATAATGTAACAGGTGTGTGAGACCAAAAAAATAGCCCAGATGAAAGAATAGATCAAAGGTCCAAAAATAGAACTAAGTGATGAAGAGATAGGCAATCTGTCAGATTCAAAGTTCAAAACACTGGTAATCAGGATGCTCACAGAAATGGTTGAGTATGGTTGAAAAATAGAGGAAAAAATGAAGGCTATGCAAGATGAAATAAAAATATACAGGGAACCAACAGTGAAGAGAAGGAAACAGGACTCATATCAATGATTTGGAGCAGAAGGAAGAGATAAACATTCAGCCAGCACAGAATGAAGTAACAATGAGGAGAGGCTTAGGAACCTCTGCGACAACTTGAAACATTCCAACATCTGAATTGTAGGGATGCTGGAAGGAGAAGAGGAAGAGCAAGAAATTAAAGACTTATTTGAAAAAAATAATGAAGGAGAATTTTCCCAATCTGGAAAAGGAAATAGACATGCAAGTCCAAGAAGCTCAGAGAGTCAAGAAGTTGGCCCAAGGAAGCACATACCAAAGCACATCATAGCCACATTAGCCAAGATTAAAAATAAGAAGAGAGCCCTGGCTGGTGTAGCTCAGTGGATTGAGCGCGGGCTGGGAACCGAAGGGTCCCAGTTCTATTCCCAGTCAGGACACATGCCTGGGTTGTGGGCCAGGTCCTCAGTGAGGGCCATGTGAGAGGCAACCATACATTGCTGTTTCTCTCCCTCTCTTTCTCCCTCCCATCCCCTCTCTCTAAAAATAAAATAAAATCTTTAAAAAATAAATAAATAAAAATAAAAATAAGAAGAGAATCTTAAAAGCAGCAAGAGAAAAGGAGACAGTTATCTACAAAGGAGTGCCCATAAGACTATCAGCTGATTTCTCAAAAGAAACCTTGCAGACAAGAAGGAGCTGGAAAGAAGTATTCCAAGTCATGAAAGGCAAGGACCTACCTCCAAGATTACTCTACCCAGCAAAGCTCTCATTTAGAATGGAAGGGCAGATCAAGTGCTTCCCAGATAAGGTCAAAACAAAGGAGTTCATCATCACCAAGCCCTTATATGAAATGTTAAAGGGACTTATCTAAGAAAAAGAAGAAGATCAAAACTATGAACAGCAAAATGACAACAGACTCACAACTATCAACAACTGAACCTGAAACAAAAACAAATTAAGCAAACAACTAGAACAGGAACAGAATCATAGAAATTGAGATTACATGGAGCGTTATCTGCAGGGAAGGGGAGGGAGAAATGGGGGGAAAGGTACAGGGAATAAGTAGCATAAATGTTTGGTACAAAATAGACAGGGGGAGGTTAAGAATAGTATAGGAAACAGAGAAGCCGAAGAATTTATGTGTACAACCCATGGACATGAAGTAAGGTGGAGGGCAGGGGGAATACTGGTGGGAGGGGGCGTGCAGGGTGGAGGGGAGTAAAGGGGAGAAAGAAATGGGACAACTGTAGTAGCATAATCAATAAAATACACTTTAAAAAAGAAATAACTAGTTTATAGTATATTTTTCCTGGAGATACGCTGATCAGTTTTTGATAGCAGAAATATTCCAATTGCAAAAAGTTTTGGAGCTCCTGTATTTTTTCATGTTCTAATATAATATATGTATCTTTAAAATTTGTTTTTCCTTGAAAGTTTGTGACAGTTAAAGGATAATATTCAGAAAAAGGTAAATTTGTGACTCATACAGATATAAAAGTGAGTATGTGTTATAGACTTTATTGTATTCATTAATCAGTTAGAGCTCTAGGCAGATGTTATAACCAGTTCAAAGAGAGTTTTTTTAAATTGACACGTATAGATCAACAATATTGGATTATAGTTAGGCAATATTGAAATGAATGAATAAGTGGGCAAATGGAAGCAAAGTAGTTTTTTACAGGGAAGAAGGGGGAAATCAATTGAACTTCTACCAGACAGAACAGAATCTGCATGTCTATAGACAAGAAGTATTTTTATTGCTCTCAGTTACCTCTAACTTAACAGTCGTAAAAAAGCTCCTGGAGAACCAGATAACCTGGAGGGCTGTTACTCTAGATGACACATAGTTTTCCATTGAACACAATTTTTTCCTACAAAAGTATCACCTTAATAAAGCTAAAGAAATTATTCATTCATGCAGTGAAAGTTTGACTTTCTATTCAGTGCCAACTAACTCTATTTCTTTCTGAGTTTGATCCATTCAGACTGCCTACATTTAGAGTCAATTTTGGATATTCACATTTTTCCAGAATACAGTCCATTTCATTCAAATTTTCAAATGTATTAGCATTCAGTTGCTTATAATATTCTCTTATGATTTTTTAAAAGCTTCTGTATTTTTTAGAACTTTCTTTTTAATTCTCAAATTTTATGATTCAAATATCAAAAATTATTTAAAGTTACTTAGTGAAGTATATGTATCGCCTATCTTTTCCTCATCTGCCTAATTCTTACTTCTCCCAACAAGTAACTACTATTTGTCTTAGTTATAAGTATGCATATACTCATATATATTCTTTGTTTGTGTGTCTCTATATCCACACCAATCAGTGTAAATAAGGGAATGGTATTTTCCACTTATTTCTAGGTATTTTAGTTATTTATATTATATTATAGGTATTTATACTGTTGGTATTTTCTCAAAATATTTTTGCAAATTTTTATTTTTAAGATGTTTGATTTGTGCCCTGGATGGTGTGGCTCAGTGGATTGAGCGCTGGCCTGTGAACCAAAGGGTTGCCGGTTTGATTCCCAATCAGGGCACATGCCTGGGTTGTGGGCCTGGTCCCCGGTAGAGGGCACGTGAGGGGCAACCAAACGTTGATGTCTCTCTCCCTCACTTCCTCCCTCCCCCTCTCTAAAAATAAATAAAGTCTTTAAAAAAAAAAAAAAAAGATGTTTGATTTGTCAACTTTTCCTTAGTGGAAGTGGGTTGAGAACCAGCTTTTCAATTTCTTTACATTAATTTGCTCTTTTTTTTAATACATTGATTGATACTTTTAACTTCATTATTTCTTCCCTTTTAGTTTCCTTACTGTTGTCTTTTTCCCCTAAATTCATGAAGAGAATGCTTTTTTTGTTCCTTCCTTTCTTTATTATAATGAAAAATTTTAAAACCACCAATTTATAGGTAGGTTGCACCTTTCCTACATATTTGACAAATCTCAAAAAATTATACCAATACCCATTATGACCTGCACTGAGTATTGTCATTTTTAGTAAAATTTTTGCTGTCTTAATAAGCAAACATGTTACTGTTTTATTCACACTCTTAAAGATTCTCTACTGGCTTCTTGTCATCAGCTGGTACAAACTATTATACTCAGTTTCATTGCATTTCCAACCAAAAAGGTCTTTCTTTCATCCTGACTCTTGAAGTTGTTGCTCCATCTGTCTGTTTACAGCCAGAGCTCTTGAAGATGCCTCCCATTCCTTTTTCAACCCAATTGAACTCTGGCTTCTGACCCAGGACTCTGTGGAAACCAATGTTCATACCAATGTCGATAATGACCTCAGAATAACCAGATCCAATGAGCTGATCTTGTTTCTGGTCTTTATAGCTTTCAGAACATTTGATGTTGTTGACCATCCTTTTCATCTGGAAACTTTTTTTTCCCTTGACTTTTCATGACAATATTCTTTCCTCCATTACTTGGCCTCCATGACCATTTTTTCAGCCTTCCTTCCTCCTTTGCCCCCTAAACATGAGTGTTCTGGCTACGTTCTCTTCCTCTTTTCTCTGTCTCCCTCTCTCCCTCTCTCTCCCTCCCACCTTGTTTACTTTCACAGAATAAGTGGAGGTTATCAACTATGAATTGAGATTTTCACTCTCCTGACTCTGCCTCTTCCCCCACTGTTGTGGATAACCCTCGCTGCACTTGGGAGCCACTTTCCCTGCCTCCTGCAGGATCTGGAACCATGTGTACTCCCTCCCTCTATCTGTGTTTTCAGCCTTTAATCCCCTTCACATTGGCTATAATATAGGCTTGAATCTCCACTTTTTTTTAAAAAACAAACCTCTCTCAACCTTTATCTAGATCTCCCCTTACTTATGACTGCATATCTTTCCTTTCTTTCGTAGCCAAGCTTATTGAAAGTGGTACACACTCACTTTATCTCCTCCTCACTTTTTCATTCTGCATCACTGCAGTGACCTCTCCCGCCACAGTTCCACTGAAACAGCTCTGATAAAGGCCACCACTGATGTACTAATTGGAAAATCCCTCAGCCTCTCTTCTACCTGCAACTTGACCTCCCTGCAGCCTTTGAGGTGGTTTATCTCAAAACTCTTCCCTGGCTTCCATAACAAGACTGTCTTGTTCTTCTCCTGTCTGGCCGATTATTTCTACTCACTCTCCTTTGCAGCATTCCCTTTGTCCTCCCACTCCTGGTGTTCGTTGTCCTCTGTCCTCCTGAGCTTTCTTCTGCTTGCTCTCTTCCTCCTCTTCTCCTTCCTTCCTACTCACTCATCTCCTCCCTTTGCACATTCTCCTTAAGTGATGTCTCCCCTGCACTTCCATGGCTCCCTCTATCACCAGTTGGCCTAGACTCCCAAATCAGTGTGCCCAGCCTGACCGTTGTCCTGAGCTCCAGCCCTAGATTGTCTCCTGCCTCTTCAACATCACCACTTTGGTGCCTCCAACTAAGACACCATAAAACTTGATTCATTCAAGATGGTAGGCAAAGATGGCAAAGAAAGTAGTAATAGTAAGAGAGAGAGAAGAACAAGAGGGAGAGCTGTGGAAAGGGAAAAAAACAATTGTAATTGAATTCTCTTGCTTTGTCCCAGCTGTATCTAGGACACTGGCCACCCCCATCCCCACTTTTCTTCACCAGAGCTGTGGTTCTCAGTGTGTGGTCCTCAGGCCAGTAGCTTCAGCATCACCTGGAAACTTGTTAGGGATACAAATACTTGGGCCTACAGAAGCTGAGAGGTGGGGCCCAGAACTCCGTGTTTTAATAAGCCCTCCAGGTGATTCTGTACCTGCTGAAGTTTGAGAACACTTGCACTAGGGAATTCCTATTCATCCTTTATGGACCAGTGGCAGTGTTACCTCATCGGCAGAGCCCTCCCCAGTCTCCTCAGACAAAATTAATGACTTCCTCTTCTGTTTTCCCATAATACTTTATCCATGCCAATTATATAGCACTTATTCTATTATAGTTAGCTCTGTAAGAGTTCTTCCTCCCCCATAGACTATAAAGTCTAGGGTTATTATTGATCTTTTTATTTTCAGTGCCTGGCATGAAGTAGACATATTACATTATCACAAATTACTTATATTTCTCTGCTCCCATGATCCCCTTTTCACTCCCTGCTTACCCTTTCTTTTCCTTCCTTGAACCTGGCTTCTGGGTATTAATAAATCATCAGAATGAGATCCTACCATCTAAAAGCAATGTTTTCATTGGATTCAAGCTTTCAGCCTCTTCATATCTATTACTCAGGGTTCAAAGAGAAGCGGAGCCACAAAGGGAGGTGTAGAGGTGTACAGATACGTGACTGGTTGAAGGGATTTGAATTTAGGCAGTTACAGAGCTGGTTAAACTGTCTGCGCAAAGCTGTTGTCTTCACTTTCATGCTGGAGCTTGTACTCCTGTGGACAGACATTTGGGAAGGGAACGATAGAGGAAAAGTGGGCATGAGGGGCGAGCGAGGGAAAACTGGATTCACAAGAACACAGTGGATTTCATGAGCGTGAGCTGGAACCCGCAGGGACAGACTAGAACCGAGTCAGTTCTCCTGTCTCCAGCCTTGATGAGACAGATGTCCCACCAGAAAAGCAGGTGCCTCCATCCTGACCCCGCAGTCAGGGTCGTGGAAGGATGACTCGGGGAAGGGGAAGCAGCTGCAGGTCCCATGGCTGCCCCACACAAGGAAGGGAGGCAACAGATAGACAGCCGCATGTGGGAGCCCTTCCTGGATTGGCTGGCAATGGAATTAGTTTCAGAAATATGGGTAAGAATTACATGGGGAGACTAGGACTTCCCAGGGGAGACAAGATCATGATTCTCAGCAGAAGACCCTCAGTCACCAGTGAAAGGCATAATTGTACTGACTATATTGTCTTTACTGAGATAAGACAGATTTTAGAAAGATTATTTATAAGAATGAAGAGCAAAGCCATCTGTATTTAATTAGAACATCATCCATGTGTCACAATTAGTTGAGGGGTTATCTTTGGTAAGTAGTAAGTGTAATAAAGAGTAATAGAGTTTAGTAGAATGTGGTGGGCAAGAGCTTGGACTCAGCCACTTACTAGCTTTGTGACCCTGTGCAAATTATTAAACCTCTGTAAGCTTTTGTATTCACATTTATAAATTGGCAATTAATAATAGTCTTTATCTCATAGTTGTTGTAAAGACTTAATAAGAGAATTCATGTGAAGTACTGGGCAGAATATTAGGCACATAGTATATATATATATTTTTTCTTTAACTGCTGCCAATATCTCATCATCATTATTGTTACTGTTGTTATTTCCCAAAGAAACACTTTTCAATCAGATGAATTCCCAAGTCTCAATAATTCTTCTGCCCACTCCAAGTAAGTTGCAGGCCGTTTTATCATATAGGATCCAGCACTGACTGTCAGAAGAACTTTGCTCTACTTATTTTTATACTTTCTTTGAATAAAGATGTAGTTGCCCTTGTCTTCTCAGCCCCAATCCCAAATGCATTCCTGCACTTTCCTGTAAAAGTTCCCTTTCATTTATCTAAGAAATGGGCTCTGCAGCTTTTTGCCACTACCTGCTCTACCAGACCTTGAGCAAAGATGGCTTTAAAGCCCAGGGTGCAATGGCTAGAGCCCCAGCCGCCTTTCCCATTTGCAAGGAAGCCTCCTGACCCACTTTCAGGTCCTTGCAGGAAGGAGTGGGATGAGGTTAAAGTGAACTTGTGGCTTTCCTGTAGCAGAGTTTAGGGACTTGTTTTATGGGGCCGTGAAAAAACAGACGGATGTCCACCCACAGTCACAGGTGTCACTTTATAACCAAAATTAGGAACTGTTAAGCATTTTACTCCCTGAGAGAAAGGACCGAGTATCAATCTTCGATAAACAGTAAGAAACAAAGAATGGAATGTTATCCTTTCATTAAAGAGCCACTTTAATCTCTTTCTTTATCCCGAGTACCATTGAGTTTTCCGGAATCTTTATCTCCTGTAAATCTTAAGTCTCTTTTTATTCCTCTGTCTTTAATTAGGTTTTCTGCTTTGTGGCCACTGTAACTGGAGAAAAATCATGAAGTAGAATTCAGAAAATAATACAGTCCCTTCTGATTTTATTACTCAATTTCAATATTAATTGAAGCCCCAGAATGTACTTCCATTGACATATCCTTCTTTTAAAACAAAATATATGTATTGTATCAATGCAGTGGTTTTTCCCTCCTTTACCAAGCCCAAACCGACATTACTCGAAATACAAAAATACCCTTATCAGAATGAGCTGAAGGTTTCTAATGTAAGAATTTCTTGATGTAAGAAATAATGAAAGAATACAATGTTACTTCTGAGATAACTTTAGCTTTTGCAGACTCATTTTGAATTACGGTTATGTTTTAGTTGTGTTTTAATAAAGTAGGTACTTTTGAGCCAGCCCACTCTTTCCTCTCCTTCTTTTAACATTATGCAGAATCCTCAGGATCATACACTTGGCTATCTGATGCCTCTCGGGACAGTACACGTTTTGTTTTTTTTTTGTTTTTTTATTTTTTTTATTTTTAGAGAGAGGGGAAGGGAGAGAGAAAGAGAGGGAAAGAAACAGCAATGTATGGTTGCCTGTCACATGGCCCTCACTGGGAACCTGGCCCGCAACCCAGGCATGTGCCCTGACGGGGAATCGAACCGGGACCCTCTGGTTCCCAGCCCGCACTCAATCCACTGAGCTACACCAGCCAGGGCGGGACAGTACACATTTTGATTTCATGTATTAAGATGCCAAACTTTTTTTGTTCCTCAGGAAATAAGATTATGAGTGCTGCTGACCCATAGCTGGTATCCGGAATATGTTCAGGGATGTTTTACTGGAGCTTATCCTATCATGTGAACCATTTCAAGGATCTCTGATACTGTGGCCTCTCCGCACTGCCTGGCCTTGGCCAGTCGTGGGTTCTGGTG
Organism: Micronycteris hirsuta; assembly: GCA_004026765.1. Classification (NCBI taxonomy): domain Eukaryota; kingdom Metazoa; phylum Chordata; class Mammalia; order Chiroptera; family Phyllostomidae; genus Micronycteris; species Micronycteris hirsuta. The sequence goes on along the minus strand of PVJI01019623.1, from coordinate 6,636 downwards.
ACATAGCAAAAACAGGACCCATCAGGCTCACTTACCGTTCCCAACCAGAAAACTCCTCTGGAAGAGACGTGTGTTTGGAACATGGGGATGGTAGTCCTTCCTGTGGCCACTTTGCCTGTTTCTCATCCTCCCATGTCTATGTTCCTGCAGAATACTGTACACAAACAGCAAATTTAACTTTCCAAGTGCCATCCATATCTTATCGCTAATAAAGGAAGACTCAGTGCTCCCCCATGACCCAAGAATGGAGTTCCCTCCAGGCCCTTTCCTGAGCATGCGGCCTCACCTCCCCCATCACATCTCTTCAACCAAGTAAATGCCCCATGTATCAGTCCCACTGCCTCATGAACTCATCTGCATGAATATTTTCTCTTTCCTTTTTAGGCAGTTTCTCTTGCTCGACAGCCTTCCTTTGCCTCTCAACATCTTGCAATTCTATTCATCACCCAAGGCCCATCTCCAGTGCCGCCCTCTCCACAGACCCGGTCCTGATCCCCGTGGTCAGAATTAACCACTCTCACTGTAATAGAGACATAGGACTTTGTTTTCACCTTGTGTATAGCAATTATCAGCTTGTTTCTTATACTGTAGTTACTTGTGTCCACATTTATGTTCCCTTGAACCAAGTTTCCTGTTTTGGTCTTGCTTTTTAAAGTTTGTATATCTCCCATATCCTAGCACAGTGCCTTTCACTCATTCTTCACCAAACACTCATTGGACACCCTGCAATGGGCCAGGTCTTGTTCTACACACTGGGGATAAAATGGAAACAAAAATAAAACTCTCTGCTGTCACTTCATGAAAGAACAAAGTCTGTTAAGAAAATAAATAGATAAAATATACTAAGTACTAAGTATCATGGAGAAAAATATAGCAGGGTGGTGCAGGGAATTCTGGAGATGATGAAGGATGAGGACGATTTAAAATGGGTTTTCAGGGAAGCCCTCACAAGAAGGTAACATTTTGGTGAAGATTTGTGGTGGTGAGATTTCTGGGCATGTGCATTTCATGTGCATTTCTGGGCAATAGGAGTAAGCAAAGGGAGGTGTGAGGAGTACCCAAGGTCCACATGGAGACCAGAGAGGCCAGAGTCAGTGAAAGTGGTGGATGAAGTCAGAGAGGAGAGGGTGCTCTGAGGTACGGACCTGGGAGATTACTCTTAGCAGGGAGTTGAGCTAAAGAATGCCATGACCTTATCTGCGTAATAAAACACTCTTTCTGGCCAACATAGTGAGAAATGGCTAGGCTTAGGATCACTTTTGGATCAGGATTTCCTGGCACATTGAATGTGGAGTATGTGAGAAACTGAGGTGTCTAAGGTGACTCTGAGGCTTTTGGCCTGAGAAACAGGGAGGATGGAGCCACCGTCAATGGAGAAGTAGAGACTGCAGGTTTAGGAGAACAAGATCAAAAGGATATCAGTGTCCATTGACGTTTAAAGTTGCCCACATATTGTTAAATAAAAAATGTCACACTTATGCCCTGGCTGGTGTGGCTCAATGGGTTGAGTGCTGAGCTGGGAACCAAAGGGTCACTGGTTCAATTCCCAGTCAGGGCACATGCCTGGGTTGCAGGCCAGATCCCCAATAAGGGCACATGAGAGGCAACCACACATTGATGTTTCTCTCCTCTTCCTCCCTTCCCCTCTCTCTAAAAAGAAATAAATAAATTATCTTCTTTAAAAAATGTCACACTTTGCCCTGGTGGTGTGGCTCAGTGGATTGAGCGCCAGCCTGCGAGCCAAAGGATTGCTCATTTGATTCCTGGTCAGGGCACATGCCTGGGTTGCGGACCAGGTCCCCGGTGGGGGGCACACAAGAGGCAACTACACATTGATGTATCTCTCCCTTTCTCCCTCCCTCCCCCTCTGTCTAAAAATAAATAAATAAAATCTTTTTAAAAAATGTCACACTTATACATATGGGAGGAAAAGACTGGGAGGATATATGTTTAACTGTTAACTGTTTAGGGTGTGACATTAGTGGGGACATTGACTTTTCCACTTTCTAATTTTTAATTCCATGTGTATACAATTCATAAGTCCAAGTGACATGAAGGGAACAAAAATGCTTAAGACTGGACCCAGCCTCAATGTGTTTAAGAAGAAGGCTTCAGGCCCTGGCCAGGTAGCTCAATTGGTTAGAGCATCATCCCACTCCAACACCAAGGTTGTGAGTTTGATCCCTCACATAAAAGAATCAACCAATGATGGGGTTGGAGGGGGAGGGAGGAGGGGAAGGGAGAGGATGCAAATAACTGTAATTGAACAACAATAAAGTAATTATTAAAAAAAAAGAAAAAAAAAGAATCAACCAATGAATGCATAAATAAGTAGAACACCAAATAGATGTTTTTTCCACTCTCTCCCCCCCTCCTCTCTATATCTCTAAAATCAATCAATCAAACAAGAAGGCAGAAAAGAGCAGACATGGTTAAGGTAGGGTGATTGCACCTGGTGAGTCTAGCCAAATCTGAAGTCTAAGCTCTCAGTTTTGCAGGTTTCGGTCATCATTCACCTGGAGGTGCTCAAATGCTGAGGCCAACTCACAATAACAAATTCACAAGATATTTCTAAACCAAAATAGAAATATACTCATAATGGACTTAAAATAACATTAATTGTTTGCTTAGGAAAATTCTTTCTTGTGAATAACTTACTTCAGAAAACCATATTATAGGACTTCCGGCCAAGATGGAGACATAGGTACACTTTGTCTCCTCACACAACCAAAAGAAGGACAACAACAAATTTAAAAACAAAAAGTAACAAGAACTGTCAGAAAATCGAACTGTGTGGAAGTCCAACAACCAAGGAGTTAAAGAAGAAACATTCATCTAGACCTGTAGGAGAGATGGAGATGGGAAGCCAGGGTGGAGAGGACATGCAGCAAGGTGGCAGCTGGAGGACCTGGGCTGGGAAGGCAGCGTTTGGCAGACAGGGTGGTCCCACATTTTCATGCAGACAAATCAGGAGGAACAACTGAGGAGCGAGACAGACTGCACAATCCAGGATTCCAGCGTGGGGATATAAAGCCTCAAAACCTCTGGCTGTAAAAGTCTGTGGGGGTTGCGGCAGCTGGAAAATTCGCAGCCTCACAAGAGAGTTCATTGAGGAGACCCACAGGATCCTAAAACGTAAACAAACCCACCCACCCAGGAATCAGCACCAGAAGAGCCCACGTTGCTTATGGGTAAGAGACTGGAAGCTGGCCAAGAGCCGAGGAAGCGGCATTGTTCCCACTAAGACCCATCCTCCACATACGGCACAACTCAGCCATGTGCATTGCCTCTCCTGGTGAACACATAAATCTCTGCCCCTTACAAAGTAACAGGCACACCAAGACAAAAAAATATGACCCAAATGAAAGAACAGATCAAAGCTCCAGTAAAAAATACAACTAAGCGATGAAGAGATAGCCCACTTATCAGATGCAGAGTTGAAAACGCTAGTAATCAGGATGCTCACAGAAATGGTTGAGTATGGTCACAAGATAGAGGAAAAAGTGAAGGCTATGCAAAGTGAAATAAAGGAAAATAGACAGGGAACCAACAGTGATGGGAAGGAGACCAGAACTCATATTAACGATTTGGAGGAGAAGGAAGAAATAAACATTCAACCAGCACAGAATGAAGAAACAAGAATTCAGAAAAATGAAAAGAGGCTTAGGGACCTCCGGGACAACTGTAAATGTCCCAACATCGAAACTATAGGGGTGCCAAAAGGAGAAGAAGAAGAGCAAGAAATTGAAAACTTATTTGAAAAAATAATGAAGGAGAACTTCCCCAACCTGACAAAGGAAATAGACTTCCAGGAAGCCCAGGAAGCTCAGAGTCCCCAAGAAGTTGGACCCAAGGAAGCACACACCAAGGCACATCATTATTACATTACTCAAGATTAAAGATACAGAGAGAATCCTAAAAGCAGCAAGAGAAAAGGAGAGAGTTACCTACAAAGGAGTTCCCATCAGACTATCAGCTTACTTCTCAAAAGAAACCTTACGGGCAAGAAGGTCAAGTTAAAGGAGTTCATCACCACCAAGCCCTTATTATATAAAATGTTAAAGGAACTTACCTAAGAAAAAGATAATCAAAACTATGAACAGCAAAATGACAACAAACTCACAACTATCAACAATTGAACCTAAAACAAAAACCAAACCAAACTAAACAAGCAACTAGAATAGGAACAGAATCACCGAAATGTAGATCACATAGAGAGTAATCAGTGGGCAGCTGAGGGAGGAAAATGGGGGAAAAGGAACAGGGAATAAGAAGCATAAATGGTAGGTACAAAATAGACAGGGGAGGTAAAGAATAGTATAGGAAATTGAGAAGCCCAAGAACTTACATGTATGGCCCATGGACATGAACTGGGCGGGGGTGGAGGGGTGTGCAGGGCAGAGGGGAATAAAGGGGAGAAAAAACTGGGACAACTGTAATAGCATAATCAATAAAATATATTTTAAATAAGTAAAAAAAGCCATATTATAGGTCAAAAGTAATTTGGTAAATAAAGGTTTAGAACAATAGGAGAGAGGATATTTCTATCAAGCAAGATTAGTTTGGTGAACTGCTCTTCTTTACTGTTGAGATGTGTTTTTCCAAAAAACTAACAACCTCAAAATTGAAGCAACTTTTTTTCTTGTCCAGCACTATTGAGACACACTTAAGAATTCTAATGATGCCCTGGCTGGTGTGGCTTAGTGTAATGAGTGCCGGCCTATGAACCAAAGGGTGGCTGGTTCAGTTCCAGTCAGGGCACATGCCTGGGTTGAGGGCCAGGCCCCCAGTCGGGGACGCGTGAGAGGCAACCACACATTGATGTTTCTCTCCCTCTTTCTCCCTCCCTTCCCCTCTCTAAAAATAAATAAATAAAATCTTTTAAAAAACACTTAAAATAAAAAGAATTCTAATGGTTCAACTTCCTCAGTCTAAGAATCTGCCCTTAATTAATACCAGGCAAGGAACAATTCAAGATACTGGGGGAGTGTAACTGATTTGAGACTTTGACTATTGTGATATAAATTTGTTAGCTGCAAAAAGAGAACTTGTTATCTATTTTCTGATGAGCTATTTCTAAGAGAGAGCCATTTCTCAGTTCATTCTTTGTAAGAGGAGGTATTTAGAGCTGTGTAAGGGGAATAGTAGGTACCAGAGCTGGGAAGGGAGAAGGAACAAAGGCAGGTGGCAAGTCCTGAAAGGTAGAAAGGTGCTAATTGTGTAGAAACCAGGTAGTTAAACCACTGGGGGAGAGACTGTTAGTCTAAGTGTGGTAATAGGAATGAAAGGGAGGAACTTGAAAGAGACTGTATGTGTGTCATGGGAGACAATTCCCCACATCCACCCTGCCTTCCCTCTCACCCTTGGAAACTGGATGTCAACATCTGATCCATTTTCACAGGGAAGTAGAGATGGGCCACAGAAGGAAGCTGGCATCTGAGCTCTGAAAGGGGCAGTTAGGAGAGCAGAGCCCTGAAGAGGTGACCTGGGGCCAAAGCCAGTGTATCCTTGGGCTGGTGAAAGACACTGGAGCCCTTGGGGAGCCACCTACAGGCCAACGGGGACCAGCTCACTGAACAGTTCAGAGCTCCAGCTTCACACCCGTCACTACCTTCTGAGACTTACGAAACATGAGAGACCACTTAGCAGCACACTTGGAAGTTGTGCAGATGTATTACAGATCTGCATGTTCAATATGATTGGTCCACTAGGTCTGCCTTTATTGACTTTCCTAATTTTGTTCCTAATTCTGCAGGCACACCCTTGTTTATGCCCTGAGCCTTCTAATGCTTAAAATGGACACCTAGTGACATCCTCTGTGGGACTGAGGGAGATAGAGAAGGTTGATAATTTACTAAGTCTGTCCCAGGTGGTTTTTTTGTACAGACTACTGTATGAAGTGAGAAATACATTAGATCACCTTTCACTAGGTGTGTGCAAGGCAGTTAACTACATTTACAGGTCCCTGGTTCGGGTGGTTTTCATTTCAGTAATGTAGTGCTTCTGAGTGTTCAGGGGAGTTTGGGTTCTCAGGTGTTGATTAGTTCTTCTGGCGCTGGGAAGAACACAGGGTAATATCCAATGTTCAGCACCAATCTGGACTCCACGGATCAGCCTCTGGTCTGGTATACTTCGTGTATGTGTGTGTGTGTTGTCCTTCCAAGGAAATCATCAGCATAATTTCTAAGATACTGAAGCATTTTTGTACAAGGTCATATCCTACTTCACAGAGAGAACATTAGAAGTCTAGCCAAGTTCTGACCAGTGTGGCTTAGTTGGTTGGGTGTCATCAAGAAAAGCGAAAGGTTGCAGGTTCGATCCCTGGTCAGGGCATATGCCTGCGTTGCAGGTTCAGTCCCCGGTTAGGGTGCATACAAGAGGCTACCAGTTGATGTTTCTCACATTGATGTTTCTGTCCCTCTGTTTCTTCCTCCCTTGCCTTCTCTCTAAAAACCAGTAAATAAAGTCGTGGGGTTTTTTGTAAAAGCAGCCTACATCCTCTTTCAAGTTCTTCACTGAATTCCTAAACAGTCATCATTAAGCTGGAATAAATCCCCAGGTCTACTTTCTTTTTCAAGAACACAAATAGGGAAGGACTTCCAGTAAGATGGCGGCGTAGGTGGATACACCGTGCCT
>PVJI01019622.1:0-29588 GCA_004026765.1 Micronycteris hirsuta | reverse complement strand
TTATTTATTTTCAGAGAGAGGAGAAGGGAGGGAGAAAGAGCAATGTATGGTTGCCTCTCACATGGCCCTCATTGGGGACCTGGCCTGCAACCCAGGCATGTGCCCCGACTGGGAATCGAACCGGGACCCTCTGGTTCCCAACCCGCGCTCAATCCACTGAGCTACACCAGCCGGGCCTGAGCATTTTCTTTTTACCTTATCTTATTTACCCATGCATTTATTTGTTAAAATGCAATTGCTATGAAATTTATGTTTTCACTGCGTATGTATCTTACCCCATGTATGTAATGTAGGTACAAATACATATATAAATTCTGATATAAAAATCAATGTATTAAAAATTCCCCATTGAAATTGAAACCTTACGGAAACCTGCTATTTTTGTAAATATTTAAACGCATATGTGAATAAAGATACAATGAAAAGCCATGAAATTCACACGCACCTACAAAAGGTCGTAGATTTAGCGCCCTCTCCTGTCCTGCCTGAGCAGTGTCTACAGCCTTGGTCTTTGGTATAAATCTCCTTGAAATCAGTGGATATAAGTTTTTATGATCATTTCACCATTAAGTTGTAGATTCAATGTGATATTTTAAAAGATGCATCATCATTCAAGACTTAAATCTGAAGCAGAGTTATGTCTGATTGAATACCTTTCCTCTGCTAGACACTGTATTTGGTTGATATGGAGATGAATGAGACAGAGGTCCCACCAGAAAAACTTACTAAAAGGAAAATCAGAAATACAATATAGTATAATAACATACATTGTCAGATAGGAATAAATATCACAATACATGAAATCAGAGCTGAGAAAATGAGTTTTGAAGCATTAAAGAAGCAGGGAATGTTAGAAGAAATCCGACTTATGCTAGAGAGCACAGCATGGTGGTTAAGAGCACAAGCTGGAGCCAGCTGGCCTGGGTTCAAGTTCTGCCCCTGCCACTTACTGACTCTGTGACCTTGGAAAAGTTATTTCACCTCTAGGTACCTCAATCTCCACATCTGTAAAAAATTGTAATGACATTGTTTAACTCTTAGGTCTGATAAGACAATGAGAGGAGTTCCTATTTCTAAAGTGGTAAGAGCAGTTGCAGACAGAATGAATTCTGTATATGTTTACAACGCCTGCATATCAAAATAATTGAGAAATGATAATTAGTCATTTGTGATATAAGTTGAAGCTAGCAAACTGAGTTGAAACTAGATCCTAAAAACTCTGACATACAATGTTAAATAACTTGTATTTAATTCCTTTGTCTCTCAGTGGCCAGCACACATTTTGAACAGAGGAATGTCTCAGTTGAATTTATGTTTTAGGATCATCTTTTTCAGCAGAGTGGATGAAATGCTGCCATGGGAAAGGGGAGCAGTAAGGCGAAAGTAAACTAGTTAGGAATTTATTGCAATAGTTCTGATGTTTAACAACGTGCTTCTGAACCTGGGCCAAAACGGTGGAATGGAAAGTGCAGAGGGGTTCAGAGGTAAATTACAGGTAGATATAGAGGATAATTTCTATAAAGGAAAATTTCTAACTTGATCACTTAGCAGGTTTGCTGTTGTTAATTAGCTTCAGAACACAAAAGTTCAAGGGCCAGTTTTGTTTGTGTACAAGAAAGATATAATGAAAAGTTAATTTTGGATCATATTTAAATGAAGTGTTAATCAGACAATCACATGAAACTGTGTAGTGAGTGTTTGAAATCTTGGTTCTAAAGACCAGAATTATGATCAGGACAAATAATATTAATTGGGTGACCATCAGTGTAAAGGTGATGGCCAGATATGATAAAGGATGAGAACACTCAACATGGTAGAAAGGAGAAGGGGGAAAATAAACTGAACTTTGAAGTATTGAAATTAAGGCTTCACCTACACTATTTTGCGGTGGAACAGCAGAGGACTGTATAAAGAAACAGGAAAAAAATAGAACAGCGACAGCAAAGTTAGAGAGAAGCCTGGATTTCCAAGGGAGTGTGGTCGACAATGTCAAAGACTACAGGAAAATGAAGTAGGAATCTGAGACATTTTGAATTTGACACTTGTCACTTGGAATCGGTTAGCTCTGAAGAAGTTGAGAGTATAGATGTTATGGAAATGAGATGTTAATGAATCAAAGATGAACTAGAGGTAAGGGAAAGTGAAATTGGGTAGTATAAGGAAAAGAAATGTGTTGTTAAGAGTTAGGTCAATGGATCTTTATTATTGGGAACTAGGAGAGCCTCGAATGTATTTAGTAACAAAAAGGAGGAACTAGTCACGAAAGAGACAGAGGAAAGAAACATTAAGCAAACGAATTTTTAGAAAGTTCTAGTTTTGCCATGCAGTGTGATAAGTACTCCATTTAAATAATCATTGTTGAATTAGTTTTATATTAGAGTTTTATTTATTTTTAAACCATAAAAATCTTACTTCCTCTTTCCAAAAATAGAATTCTTGTATAGATTACTGGAAACTTTCTAATAGAAATGACAGGTTTTGTTATTACAATATTAGAGGGAAATCCAATTTAAAATTTCAAAATATTCAAAATCAAATGAATTTTACTTATCAGGCATAGATATCAACATTAATAATTGACTGGTGGATACCGTGATTTGAATAAAGCTTTTCAATGCCTCTAAGACTCAATATATAATAGTTGCAATAGTTTTTGTGCTTATTGCTCTATAATTGAGTTTTAATTTTTCTTATTTTATCAATTGATTTACATTTTGAATGATTCCCAAACACAAGCACAATATTACAGCTTCTAAGAATTATCATTATAACTTAGAATCAGTTCATTCACATGTCTTGGTACTATAGCTAACCAAGCTTCGTCTTTAAAAAATTCTAATAGCTTCCATTTTGTTTTTTATTTTAAACTTTTAAAAATTGTAGCCAATAGGTGAGCAGAGATGGTATACTAGAATGCTGCATTCTTATTTTTTCACCTAGAAACAGTAGCAGTATTGTTTACAAATTTATTTTCTGGACTTTTATCCTACTTCCAAACCAAAAATATTTCTTGCAGATATGACCACTATCCCGAGAGAAATGAGAAGCATTTCCCACATGGTTAATTAGGTATAGTGTACCTTAGAGTATGAAGTTTTAATTAATATTTGTTATATAAAAACACAAATTAGAATATTTATTTCTTTGTCTTTAGAATACCGACAGTGTAATGCAGAAGAATTTAGTTGTGCTGATGGGCGATGTCTTTTGAATACTCAATGGCAGTGTGATGGAGACTTTGACTGCCTGGACCATTCTGATGAAGCACCTTTAAACCCGAAGTGCAAAAGTGCAGGTATGGAAAATATACATGATGCTTTTTCAAAAATTTGTGTGTGCGTGTGTTTTTTTTTTTTAAATGGCAAAACTGTGACTCTGATTTTTAGTTTAGAATGGTAGTCAATGAAAGGAGATGCAAATAACTAAGCACTGGTGTTTCTGCTGCTACCATGTAGGATCCTTGTAATGTTTTGGAGCTAGTCTCAGAAATTCAGTATGTGTGTAAAACATGAAGATTTGAGACAATGGACCTGATAAATCTGTCACCATTCCTCCTTCAAAAAAGATCACCTTGTCTTAATACATATTGTTATGTGAATGCAATTTCCCTGTCTAAATTTACTCAAAAATTCAAACATAAAAAAGGTTGAGATTTGCTGGAATTCATAGTTTGGCAAAATAAAATAAATTACATATCATCTTGGTCTATTTATCATTCATTTTTCTATGTTGAATATATAGTCATATATTTTAAAATAAAAATTCAATTTTTCTCATATAGTTTGCATGTTAATGGATTTTCTTATATCATGTTACAATAATGAGTAATAATGTTTAACTCATCAGGATAAGTAGCTGCCAAATCTGTACTTCTTTTCATAGCTATATTTGGAATAACTATGATTCACTAAAAGTGTCTTTTTTTTTAAAGATTTTATTTATTTATTGTCAAAGAGAGGGGAAGGGAAGGAGAAAGAGGGAGAGAAACATCAATGTGTGGTTGCCTCTCACATGGCCCTCACTGGGGACCTGGTCTGCAACCCAGGCATGTGCCCTGACTGGGAATCGAACCAGCGACCCTTTGGTTCACAGCCTGCGCTCAATCCACTGAGCTACACCAGCCGGGCTAAAAATATCTTTTTTAATGCCCTGATTTTAAAATGTCAGTGTTATATTTCCAAGATGAAAAAATTAGCAATTTCTACCTATTCTAGATTCTTAATTTTTAGTAACATGTAATTTCTCAGAGACCTATGGCTTGAGGGAAATATTATATTATCATCACACATTTTAACTCACTCATCATACAATAAGATGCCATAAATTTTATATAGATGACTATTTTGATTGTTAATTTTTATAATAATATTTATAGTGGGTTGAGCAAAAGTACAGTTTGCCCTTGATTTTCTATATTCTGTGTATAAAATATTATACTAATATAAATCATTTATATGTACATGTATTTACTCTAATTGTAGACACATAAGTTATATTTGTGAATGTTTTCAACAATTGCAGTATAAAAACAATAGCATGTCCTGATATTCCATTCATTTTATTTTCTTTTTCCAGAACAGTCATGCAACAGTTCATTTTTTATGTGCAAAAATGGCAGGTGCATTCCAAGTGGAGGTCTTTGTGACAATAAGGATGACTGTGGGGATGGTTCAGATGAGAGAAACTGCCATAAAAATGAATGTTTGAGTAAGAGAGTCAGTGGATGTTCTCAAGATTGCCAGGACCTTCCAGTCGGTTACAAGGTAGGTAGTCATCAAAAATATCAAACCGTGGGATACATTAGAATTTGAGATAATGAAAGCTATCTGATCCAGTACAACTATAAAACTTAAAAAGCATCAAAACACTGTTAGGAAAGATCATTTAAATGGAGAGTTTCTATAGATGCAAACCATAATAATAATGTAGTATAATATTGTGAAAATACTCTCAGGAAGATGAAAAAATCAAAATATTTTGCAGTACATCCTGAACATAAAGAAAAAAATAAGTAATGGAAGACCAGTGTTAGGGAGATACTGCTAGGTTAATAGCTGCATTTAATAGGTATGTAACTCTTAAGCTCCCATTTCTTACTCATTCTCCCTCCCATATATATTTGAAGTTAAATTGGCTAATAATTATTTACCACAACATTGGAGAATACAATATTTTGTCATATGAACAGAAAAAAAAAAACATGGAATATTAGGACTGAGTGCAGGTACACTAAAACATAAATCATGAATAAAATCCTACTTGCTTTTTGTTTGTACCATTTTCCCAAAGAGACTGTTTCACTGACAAAACTGATTGACAGAAATGGCTTTTGAAGACATCTCTGTTTCATTCATGTTGTAATGGAGGATGCAAACAATAAAATATTAACATTTAAGTTGTGCATTAGGTAAATTGATTGGGTAAGTGTGAGAAAATCTCAGAAAGAGCAGTTTGTTTGAAATAGTATTGTTTACTGAGTTCTGTCTCTGTATGAATCACAATAGGATGTGCCTTTTATGAAACACAGAGGGAGTCTAATGCTAGGTAAAACCTTCACAGACATTAGATTTTCTTCTACTGTGTGTTGTGCTGATAAGAATGTACCTGGAGCACTGTGCACATTTTATGGAAATGACAGTTTAAGAGGATCCTTAACAAATTGTAGTGTATACAAATGTGTACTTCCAGACGCATAAGGGGTCTGGAACACACACATTTGAAACACATCTTGACTGGAGCAAAGATGGCTTATTAGCTGTATTCAAATATATGAAGTCCTGGAATAGGGAGAATATTTAGTCTGAGTTGTTTCAAGGTTGGAACTATGAGGTAGGAGGCAGATTCCGCTCAAAATAAGAAAAACTGTTCTAAGATCAGAGCTCTTTATATTGGAGTGAGCTGACTTACTTTTCACTGCCAGAAGTGTTTCAGTTGGGGCAAAATATCTTTCTTTAAAGGATGCTAGAGAAAAAAATGTGTACAGTAAAGATGGGCCATTTTTCCTACCAGCCGTGACATTGTGTGACAATTCAGTTCTCCTAATGGTAAAGTCAACCAAATGACCAGTTTACCATTTTTATTTATTTATTTTTAGAGAAGGGGGTGGGAGGGAGAAAGAGAGGGAGAGAAACAACAATATGTGGTTGCCTCTCACGTGCACCCTACTGGGGACCTGGCCTGCAACCCAGGCATGTGCTCTACCTGGGAATCAAACTGGTTCTCAGGCCTGCATTCAATCTACTGAGCCACACCAGCCAGGGCCAGTTTGTCATTTTTAATCTCAAAATTTCTGATACTATGATTAATTTAATTGTATTGATCAGGATTTTACTATATATAGTTTTAAACTAAAAAACTACAATTACTTTCACCTGTCTAAAAACAGAGATAAAATGAAATATCAAGAAAGCTACATAGATGCAGAAAATTGTACTTGAACAATAAAACAATACAATTTTTTTTTAAAACAAGAAAGCTACATATATCGTATTTTTCAGACCATAAGACACACCTAGGTTTTAGAGGAGGAAAATAAGAAAAAAAATTTGAAGCAAAAAATGTAAAATATTTAATAACATAAATAACATTCAGACTATAATTCAGTTACATTTGGACTATAAGACACACCCCCATTTTCCTCCCAAAGTTGGGGAAAAAGGTGCATCTTATAGTCCGAAAAATATGGAAGTTTTTTGACCTGATATTGTATTAAGAAGTGTTGGTTAAATTTGTAGACAAGACAAACACTATACCATAGCTAAAAGGAAATAAGGCAAAGAGTCAAGATAGCTCCTAATGAGATATGTGTATCAAATACTTAAATTTTTATTGAAATTAATCAGTATGAAATGTTTCCTGAAAAACAGAGAATCTGTCATAGAATTATTATAGGTAACAACTTAAAGTTTTAAGTCATAAGTTATTTTTATTTATTTTAATTGAATTTTTCAGGGTGACAATGGTTAACAAAATTATACAGGCTTCATGTGCACAGTTCCACAACTTTATTTTTTTTTAGTTCTAGCTATATGATATATACTATAAGTCTATCTATCTATAGAACATAGATATATCATATGTCTCTATGTCCCTCTATAGAGATATATTTATATTTAAATAAAAAATTTAAATTTCTGAATTTATAGTCTGAACTGAAAATTCTAGTTAAAATAGACAATATATTATATTTAATCATTGAAATTTAAATTTCAAAGTAGATTTTTTTTATCCTGTGTGTATTTAAACTCAGTTATAACAATCTTGGTCATAAAATAAATAAATATGTATGTATATATTATCAAATGAATACCTTTGATATAACATTCAAATGTATTTTAAATGCCTGCATATAAGAAATACTTTGTGCCCAAAAATACTATATTTGGAAACTACTTTTTTAGGAGTAGGTATCACCTAGAAAAACATGTTAAATTATATTATTTTAATTTTTTATAAGACTCCTTACATGAAAATATTTATTGTTGCCTTTAAAATATCAGAATTTTCACCTTGGCTTCTCTAAAAGTAAATTAAGTGAAAATTCTAGTTAAAATAGACAGTATATTATATTTAATCATTGAAAAAATTATTTGTGTATAATACTTGACAGAATTGCTGTGAATAATGTTCCTGAAAATATACACATGTCAAAACTAATGAATAAAATAGAACAAGTAATGTGGAAAATAGACCAGTATAAAATTTAAGGAGCTAAGATTAGACTTATAAATAAGTGATTTAAGCAAAAATTTAAAGCAAATATGTTACATAGAGAGATAGATAGGAAATTAAGTAGAAAAGCCTTATGTCTAAAAAGTGCTTATTTATTTGGAGGAAAAAGATGATGAGTTTTTCCTTCCCAGGGTGTGGGGAAAACTATTCAATAACTTATTTCACAATGCATTATCATCAGAATATGTCAATAAATCCTACAAATTCTGTGATAAAATCAATATTGCTTATGAAAGCAAAAATTAGACCTTAGAGATTGTGAATTACTTACATGTTTGTTATAAAACCAACACAATGTGGCTGTTCAAAGGGAACATTTACTAAATAGTAACATTTACTAAAGCAAGAAAGAATCTTATTTTGAGGGGAAGAACAATTCACCATGTACAATTTATCATGTACTTCTGTTTAAAAAAGTAAGTTATATATATAGTATATATATATATATATATATAGTATATATATAGTATGTATATACTATACATACTATATATAGGTTTCACCACCAGGGCAGAAGCTTGAAGGTCTCTAGTCACATAGGGGAAGTAGATGAAATGACTAGAAATGGTACAAGTTCCAGACAAACCTCCTGAAGCCATGTAGCAGCATTATCACCTCTCTGAGCCCTCCCCTCACAAAGTCACTAAGTGATGAAGTGGGTTGACCAGTCCTGGCAATTCCTAAGACTCCATTCCACACATAGGTACACTACAAATAGGAGTAAAAGCAGTTCTACTTAATACACAGAAACAAACACAAGGTGATTGCCAAATTGAGGAGATGAAGAAATATTACCCAATTGAAAGAAGAGAACAAAACCCCTGAAAAAGAACAAAACAAAACAGATAGCCAACTTATCAGATGCAGAGTTCAAAGTACTGGTGATCATGGCATTCAAAGAACTCTTTGAGTATGGCAAAAAAAAATAAGGAAAGAAATGAAGGTTACACTAAATGAAGTAAAGAAAAATCTACAGGGAACAAACCATTGGAGAGAAGGAAGCTAAGGGTCAAATCAATGTTTTAGAACACCAGGAAGGAAAAAGCATTCAATCAGAACAGCAGGGGAAAAAATTAAAAACAAACAAACAAACAAAAGAACAAAACAAAACAAGGATAAGCTTAGGGACCTCTGGGGCAACTTTAAACATACCAACATCTGAATGATATGGGTGCCAGAATTAGAAGAGAAAGAGCAAGGAATTGAAAACTTATTTGAAAAAATAATGACAGAAAACTTCCCTAATTTGATGAAGGAAACAGACATACAAGTCCAGGAAGCACAGAGAGTCCCAAACAAGTTGGACCAAAGAGGAATACATCAAGACACATCATAATTAAAATGCCAAAGGTTGAAGATAAATCAACAATATGAAAAGCAACAAGAGAAAATCAGAGAGTTAACTGCAAAGGAGTTCCCTTAAGATTGTCAGCTGATCTCTCAAAACAAACTTTGCAGGCTAGAAGGGACTGGCAAAAAGTATTCAAAGTGATGAAAAGCAAGGACCTACAACCTAGATTACTCTATCCAGCAAAGCTATCATTTAGAATGGAAGGGCAGATAAAGTGCTTTCCAGACAAGGTAAAGCTAAAGGAATTCATCATCACCAAGCCATTATGACATGAAATGTTGAAGGGACTTATTTAAGAAAAAGAAGATCAAAACCATGAACACCAAAAAAGGCAACAAATTCACAACTATTAACAACTGAACCTGGAAAATAAAAAAAAATAAAATAAAAAAAAAAGAAGGAAACAACCAGAATGGGAACAGTATCATAGGTATGGAGATCACATGGGAAGGGTTATCAGCTGGGAAGGGAACAGGGGAGAATGGGGCAAATAGTGCAGGGATTAAGAAGCACAAATTGTAGTAATAAAATAGACAAAGGGAGGTTAAGAATAGTATAGGAAATGGAGAAGCCAAAGAATTTACATGCACGACCCATAGACACAAACTAAGGGGGAGATTGCTGGAGGGAAGGGAGGTACAGGGTGGAGGGGTCAAAGGGAAAAAATTGGGACAACTGTAATAGTATAATCAATAAAATATACTTTATAAAAAAGTGCTAAGAATTTAAAGTGATTTAGTTATTGTGAAAGGACTTAGAGAAAGGTATTTATCTCTTGAATAATTTCAGGTTAAGTTGATGTTTATCCTCCAAGTAATTAGTGCCATTGTACTTCAAAAAATTCTACCCCTCAATCAACTGTAGGCTGGCTGTTTAATAATACATATATATGTATCTCCTGTATTTTTCGTAATAGATATAAAGCTCTTCCTTTACTAATCAGGTGATCCAGATTATGAAATGTTTACTCTTATTAAGTCTTAAATACTAGTTACTCTTAACAATTTAGAGTTCTTTCTTAATCCACTGTCTTACTGGATATAACAAATTCATTTATCCAGAGACCACTAAATAATCTTGTTAAAGGTTAATCTGATCACAATCATCTGGCCAATTATAGTTTAATTTTATGTAATTACAGTGCTCATATGCTTCTTGGCAAGGAGTGAATAGAGCACTGAAAAATAATGACAAATCACAGTGCCTTATTATTTCCAGGAATTCAAAGACATTCATGGCATGACATTGTACTCAGAATTGACATGCCAGTTAGTAAATATTGAACATCATCAATAGGGGCTCATACAAAACATTATAGAGATGCTGAAGAAAAGATTTTTTAAAAGATTTTACTTATTTATTTTTAGAGAGAGGGGAGGGGAAGGAAAAGGAGAGGGAGAGAAACATCAATATGTGGCTGCTTCTTACACACCTCCTACTGGGGACCTGGCCTGCAACCCAGGCATGTGCCCTGACTGGGAATTGAACCAGTGACACTTTGGTTCTCAGGCTGGCACTCAATCCACTGAGCCACACTGGCCAGGGCAAGATTTCTTTAAATTGTTTTATTGATTATGCTCAACAGTTGTCCCAATCCCACCTCCTTTGCCCTCCTCCACACAGCATGCTCCACCCCCTCAGACAATCCCCACACCATTGTTAATGATCATGGGTCATGCATAGGTTCTTTGGCTCCCCTATTTCCTTATTGTACTTTACAGTCCCATGGCTATTCTGTAACTACCTAGTTGTACTTCTTAATCCACTCACCTCTTCACCCATTCCCCCATATCCCTTTCCCATTTGTGAAAAATCAAATTGACTTCCATATCCATGGTTCTGTCTCTGTCCTTCTTATTTGTTTAATTTATTTTTGAATTCAGTTGTTGATAGATATATACTTATTGACATTTTATTGTTCATAATGTTGATCTTTTTCTTAAGTAAATCCCTTTAACATTTCATATAATAATGGTTTGGTGATGATGAACTCCTTTACTTTTTTCTTGTCTGGGAGGATCATCTTCCCTTCTATTCTAAATGATTACTTGGCTGGATAGAGTAATCTTGGCTGTAGGTCCCTGGTTTTCATGACTTTGAATATCTCTTGCCAATCTATTCTAGCCTGCAAAGTTTCTTTTGGAAGTCAGCTGAGTGTCCTGGAATTGCCCTGTAGGTAACTAACTGTTTTTCTCTTCTTTTCTCTTGCTGCTTTTAAGATTCTCTATCTTTAACCTTTAGCATTTTGATTATGACGTGTCTTGGTGTGGGCTGCTTTGTGTTTATTTTGTTTGGGACCCTCTGTGCTTCCTGGACTTTCATGTCTATTTTCTTGAACAAATTAGAGAAAATTTCTTTCATTATTTTTTTCAAATAGATATCCAATATTTTGCTCTTTATTTTCTCCTTCTGGCACTTATGATGCAAATGTTATAATACTTGAAGTTGTCCTAGAGGCTGTTTGTACTATCTTTATTTTTTTGGATTTTTTTTTTCTTGTTGTTCTCATCAGCTGTTTTTTGTTTCCTTATGTTCCAAATAATTGCTTTGAGTGTCAGCGTCATCCAATCTACTGTTGTTTCCCTGTAAATTGTTCTTTATTTCAATTAATGTATTCTTTGTTTCTAACTGGATCTCTTTATGCTTATGAGGTCCTCACTAAGTTCCTTGAGTGTCCTTATAATCAGTGTTTTGATCTCTGCATCTGATAGATTGTTTTATCCCCATTTTTTTAGTTCTTTATCTGGAGTTTTGACCTGTTCTTTCATTTGGGCCACATTTCTTTGGCTCTCTATTTTGGCATTCTTCCTGTGTTTGTTTCTGTGTATTAGATAGAGCTTCTATGAGTCCCTGCCTTGGTAGCGTGGCCTAATACAGTAGTCCATTAGGGTCCAATAGCACAATCTCCCCTATCACCCAGGCTGGGTACTCTAGGTGTATCCATCATGTAAACTGAGTATACTCTCCTCTTGTACTTGAGCCTTGATTTCTCTTGGCAGGTCAATGGGAGGAATTTACCTAGGCCATTCAGCTGCAAGGACTGGCTGTGACCACTGACCAGCAACTACTGTCCTCTGTGGAGGATCAGTTCTGTGGGACCAGGGTGGTGGTACTCTCATGTGGTCTGAAGTTGTCCACAGGGTGAAAAGGCTCTGGAGTTTTCCAGGCAGTGCAAGCCAAGGTCATCCTCCACATGTGTCTCCCTGAGGCCGCCTTGCCTGAGCTATAAATCAGTCTTAGAGAGCTGCTACTTGTGCTGGGCTTGGAGATGCCCAGGTGAAGCCAAACTGTGAATATAGGTTAGTTGCTGCTAGCCCTGGGCTTGGGGCCGCTTAGCAAGAGGTACAGGGGCTGAGGGATTGCTGAAACTGACTGTTACCTGTTTGAGAGAATTTAGGAAGTTGTGAAGAATGAGCCAAGACCACCCATTCATGTGGAAAAGCAGTTTCAGTGGGCCCATAATCTGAGTGGGATGGAGTTTCTAGGGATCTCCAGGGCAGGACAAACACTGTCAGCCAGGTTGATGGAGTCTCAGGTATGGCACCCACTTGCCGGCTCTGGCTTTCTGGCAGGGTGGGGCGGGGGAGTTCAGAATAGGGACAATGGCCTCTGCCCACCTTTCTATGTGGGAGAAAGCTGTCCCCCAGCTCTCACTTTGATGCCAGACACTTAGGTTCCTCACTTTATGCCACTAGTGACTCTCAAGCTGCTACCCCATGCTGGAGCTCAGAGTGAGTCTGAAACAGTCTGCATATGGGTTCTTTAAGAGGAACTGCTTGGGACTCCAGAAGTTTCTTCCACCTACTCAATCCCTACTGGTTTTTGCAGCCAGAAGTTATGGGGACTTATATTTCTGGCACTGGAATCCTGGGCTGGGAAGCCTGGTGTGGGGATGGGACTGCTTTCTCCCAAGATATCCCTCTGGAATATCTACCACATGTGGATGTGGGACCAGCCCATCTGTCCCTTCTACAAGTCTGGATGGATGTGGTTTCTTTAATTCCATAATTGTGAGACTCCCATTCAGCTCAATTTCTAATAGTTTTGAGTATTGGTTGTTCTATATTTTAGTTGTAATTTTGATGTAGTTGTTTGAGCATCTACCTATGCTGCCATCTTGACCTGAAGTCCCTGAAGAAAAGACGTAATAATACAAATTGAATTAATAATGATGAGAACATTATTTTGTTATTTCTCCAGACAACATTAACGCTCCAGGTTATGGAACTCTCCTCCTGTCTTTATCTAGGCAACTTCATCTTTGTGCCTTTAGGTTTCTCATCAGTTCACTAAAGATAAAAGTGCCTACATCATAGATTTGCATAAAGCTCTAATAAAATAGCATGTGTTACTGTTAGAAATCTACACAGCTCCACATAAGGTTTAATTCTTATGATTGTTAAAGCCTTCCAAAGAGATAATATAATGAAATAGAAAAAGAATGCAAGTTTACAGTTTAGTTTTGTTTTCTTTGCCATTCTCTAGCCATGTGACTATGGTAGCATCAATTAACTTTTGTAATTTTCCTTAACTCAGATGATCAAATGAAGATAATTTGGAGATATTTTTTTAACTTCACTTTATATTTGTAATTTTTTATTACAGTTTAATTGCTGGATGACAGAAAGACTTATCATTACCTATTGTTGGTTGAATCATTCTAAAGGGATGCCCAATAGGAAAAGACTGTGACAATTTTATGAATTGATTATGCTTTCTTTTTATTCTGCAGTGCAAATGCTGGCCCGGGTTCCAACTGAAGGATGATGGTAAAACATGTGTAGACATTGATGAGTGCTCCACGGGCTTTCCATGTAGCCAGCAATGCATTAATACATACGGGACCTACAAGTGCCTCTGTACAGATGGGTATGAAACACAAACTGATAACCCAAATGGCTGCAAATCACTTTCAGGTATGCATTTGAACTTCTCCACAGATCAACTTCAGTTACATGTATGGATCCTGCATTTTCTAGCCATTTTTATTGGATTTATTCTTTCTTTCTGTATCTTAGAAATCAACATTCTTCTCTACATACCTTGATGTGGAGATCTGTCATTCTGATTTTGTGTATTGTCTATAAACTGCTCTGTTTGTAATAATACTGCATTATGGCCTTGTAAATTATTAAGGTTTTTTTTGTTATGCTTTTTTTTAAAGATTTTGAGAATGCTCACAAGTAATACGATCTATTGCTATCATTGCCTTGTGCTGAATCACAAGTTTTTCAGAGAAGGCTTGGTCTAGACGGTTAAAGAGTCTATGGTGATTGTGTTCTAATAGTTTTCCTTCGTCCCTGTCCCACACACACTCTTGCATGTCGAGAACAACCAATCAAGGATTACAATGGTAATAATGATAACAACAAAAAATCAGCTATATAAGAACATTTGAATTCTTCCAGATATTCAGCAAATATTAAACTCTGTTCCAAATAGTTTGATTATTTGTAAGTTAGAAAATTAAATAAAACATAACCCATAATTTAAAAAATATTATAATTTATTACAGAAGAATATCACACATATTAAAATAGTTCAAAGCAATATAAAATAATGACTATTAAAATGGGCAAAAAATGGTACATGAGGTATCTTTGCCCCCCTTACTTTGCTTTAGAAGGTAATAAATCAAATAACACTGCCAGTTTCTTTTGTAGATGCATGTTGGTGACATTTAAAACATTAGATGTTTTCTTATCTGCTTTCATGAATTAAATACCAAGCATAGGAACATAAAAATTAGTTATTTAACTGGCTAAAGTTTGTACTTTATAAAAAATAATTGCATTCAATTTTATTTTACTTTTCCTTAATTTGGGAATATTCATTCCTGAATTTAGTGTTATGCGGAACCCGTTTTATTTGCCAAATTATCTGCTTTTGGCAGTTCACTACTTGCTATATCATATATTCAGTGACTTGGGCAAGAAGAAGACATAAAATGTGCAAACCAATCAGTTTACACTATTATAAACTTTTCATACACCATTGTATAAAGGAGACGAATGCTAATGATTGCGGTTTGAGCCTTGTAATACCATATATCCATGCTGTTTATTTCCTATTAACAGTAATAATTAGAAACAAATAATAATTCAAATCCAAAAAGTAAGTGTTCCTCAAACATAAAATTTCCTGAAAAAGAGGATAGATTTTTTCCAACTGTATTGAGACATAATTGAAATATAACATTTTATAACTTTTATTTGTACCATGATTTGATTTGATACACTTACATATTTGCAATATGATTATTACCATAGTGTTAGTTAAGACCTCCATCACTTCATATATCATCACCATTTCTTTTTGTGGTGAGAACATTTAAGATTTACTCTCTTAGGAACTTTCAAGTATACATTACTGTATTTTTTTCTATAATCACAACATTGTGCATTAGAGGTCCAGAAATTATTCATTTTATAAATGCAAGTTTGTACTCTTTTATCAGCATCCCCCTATTTCCCCAACCCCTCAGACACTGGTAACCAGCATTCTAATCTCTGTTTCAGAGACTAGAATATCATAAAGTATGTGATAAGCAATACTTTCAAATTGCTTTTGAGAGAGATATCATAAAGTATTCATCTTTCTTTGTCTGACTTATTTCACTTAGCATAGTGTCCTCAAGGACCTTTTATGTTCTTGCAAAATGGAAGGGTTTTGTTCTTTCTCATGGCTGAGTTATAGTTATGTGACTATATATATATATATATATATATATATATATATATAAAACTCACAACTATACATAAGTATATACATATACATAGTTATATACACACATATATAACTATATATAGCTATATATGTGTGTATATAAAAACTACATATATATGTATAACTACATATATGTGCGTGTATAGCTATATGTACATATATAGCTATATATATATATGAATATATGACCTATTTATTATCCATTTATCCATTGACAGACACTTAAGTTGTTTCCATATCTTTGCTATTGTCTATAATGCCGCAATATCCAGGGAATGCAGGTGTGTCTTTGATACCCTATTTTTATTTCTTTTGGACATATACCAAGAGGTGAGATTGCTGGAGCATATGGTAGTTCTATTTTTAACTTTGTGAGGAATCCCCATATTGTTTTCCATAGTGACTGCATCAATTTACATTTTGCCAACAATGTACAGGTGTTTTCTTTTGTCCACATCCTTGCTAATACTTGATATCTTTAGTCATTTTGATAGCCATTCTAACATTGTGGTTTGGATTTGCATTTCCCTAATGATTAGAACTTTTGCATACCTTTTATTGTACCTTTGGCCATTTGTATGTCTTCTTTGAAAAAAAAGTATACTTATTTCCTCTGATTTTTCAATCAAAAATTTTGTAATTAAGTTTTAGGAGTTCTTTACATTTTTGGATTTGAATATTAACCCCTTATCAGACATAATGTACAAATATTTTCTCTCCTTCTATAGGATGCAATTTATTACATTAATTGTTTCTTTTGCTGCATAGAAGATTTTTGGGTTGACCTAGCCCCATTTACTTATTTTTGGCTTTATTACTTGTATGTTTAGTGTCATAACTAAAAATTGTTACCAAGATCTATATCAAGGAGTTATTTTTCCTATGTTTTCCTTTAGGGGTTTTATGGTTTAAATTCATATGTTTATGCTGTAAGGGACAGAGGTGCTTAAGTCCTGATGTAGAACACAACTTACTGATTTTATATTTATAAATGTAGAACTATATTGACAGGGATGACAAGGCATCTTCAGCGAGAGAGCTGCCTCTGTTGAATAGGGTTCTGAGTATCAGTTTAGTCTCCACCGAAAGACTGGGATGGTGAGGGCACTGCCATCGCGGATGGAAGGGGACGTCCAGCAGGTGTGACATGTGCTCCCAGTCCCAGACAGAGGATGCGTTATATATTTATTATGGAATTAAATGATAAGAGGAGGAAAGTTATCATTTTTAACATAAATTAAACAAAACAAAAACTCTATAACAATTAGGGTTTTACAATATAATTTACGTTAAGTTACACAAAATGACTACCTTTTATGGTTTTTATTTCTATTTTCTGCTGACATTAAATTTGCTTACCCGACAACTAAGTATGTATACCAATTTATCTTAGAAACAAAGCTGTTTGAAAAGAGTTTGAACAAATGTTTTATTGAATTGATCTAGGTTTATAACAATCATCAAGAATGTCATCAAATTGACTTTATTCTGATACAAAGTCAAATAAACATACTATATAAAACTTTCTGAATATCTTTTGTTTAAGAAATTGTTGTGTTTCCTAGTAAATACTGATAAGGAAACCAATCTAAAGATTTAGAGAATCTTCATATATATGGAGCATGGTCAGATTTTCACTGTTATCTTTCCTAAATTTTAGGACAAATGAGATACTAAAATATTTTTGACAAACAATAAGAAGGAAATATAGATTATTAAAAGATTAAAAAAACAGATTTGTAAGGGGAGATAAAATTAATAAATAAAGATGATTGATCCTGTACTTTATAAATTATTTAGGAGAAATCCCTAGGCAGACAAAAATATGCACAGGTGGGCCATGGTATTCTTAGTTTACTTCAAAGTTATTCTGGGAGCATAAGGTAGGTTATTTGATTATCAAGAAAGAAATGTTTGATTGTATGAAAGTTTAACTATCCTTTAAGTTTCTAAGATTAAGATAGCTTATCCTTTTATTAGAAGTTCATTTAAAAATCAGATTATAATAGCAGGTATTTCTACTAATTTCAGATAAATTAAATAATTCAATATTCACGGGAATTAAGGTAAATTGAGGGTTGGGATTTATAATTATCTTGATTTTCTGTACTGTCTGGGTATTTGCTGCCTTTTCATCTTATTATCAAGCAATGTGCTTAATGCAAATCTTTTACATATCAATCTACTTAGAGGCACCGCATTTGAATTTATAATACTTCAGAATCAAAACAGAAACTAACCAGACTTGAACACCATGTACCCAAAATGTCTAATATGTTTTTTGTCTTGGTATTTAGATGAAGAACCTTTTCTAATTCTTGCTGATCATCATGAAATAAGAAAAATTAGCACAGATGGTTCCAACTACACCCTTTTAAAACAGGTATGAGATTCCCATGATGATTTCATTATATTAATTATGGGTCCTTCATATTTGCATTAGAGCCACAGAAATATCTCACATTCAGAATTTATGAAACACTATTCATAAATATATGTACGTATGAGTATGAGATTACCAAATATTTTATTTTGTTTGAATTGTCCAGGTGATGCTCTGAAATTGTGATATTA
The DNA here is from genome assembly GCA_004026765.1 of Micronycteris hirsuta. NCBI lineage: Eukaryota > Metazoa > Chordata > Mammalia > Chiroptera > Phyllostomidae > Micronycteris > Micronycteris hirsuta. Next base: position 11,206 of record PVJI01019622.1, on the reverse strand, counting down.
CAAAGGTAAAAGATGCAAGGTATAATTAATGTAAGGGAAAGAATAGCTAGAGTACAGAAAGCATAAAATTCTCTTTTAAGACACTTTGTGCATTAACCAACTATGCTTTTCTCCCTTGTGTTTTTTTATTGCTCACACTATTACGGATGTCCCCCATTTGCCCCCCTTTGCTCCCATCTATCCAGCCCCCACATCCCCACCGCTAACGTGACCTTCGCCACATTGCTATCTGTGTCCATGAGCTATGCATATGTGCACGTTATTTGGCTAATCTCTCCCAGTTCCCCCATCCCCACCCCTCTGAGAGCTGTCAGTCTGTTCCTTGTATCTATGCCTCTGTGATTTAAAAATAAATACCTTTTACAGAATTCCAGTTTCTGTTTGTAGAATCAGGAAATAAAACAAGATCGATGATATTCAGCCTTTAAAATTTGGAATAAACAGAGGAGCAAAAGTATGATTATCACTTAGTTAAATGTTATGAGGCACGTATCTTCAGTCTTATCCTTTTTATTTCTTACCCCATCCCAACACCTGAGAGAACCTGGACTTCTGTTTATATGTTTGAATTCTATTGTCACAGTTCATTTATATATGTTATTTGATATGAAAAGATATAATATCCATTTTATGACAAAATGCAAAGCTGTGACTTACTCACCTCAACTTTTTTCCCTTCTACTTTGCAGTGAAAATAGCATAAAATCAAATAATTAAAACTAGAGTGAGTACTGCATGGACTAGAGAAATCACATACAGTTATAGCATACAGAGTCTGGCACAGATAATGCCCCCTGTTTATTACAAAGTTTTTTATTACAAAAATCATAAGCATGTAATTCTATAACATAACAATATCACAGTCAAGCACACCATATGACATTGTAGATGAAATATTCAATATAAAACCATAAGTTATTGCACCCATATTCACACTCTACCATCCATACTCAAGTAGGCCTTACTTCTGCTGGACCCTGTATTTTTAGCTCTCAGAAGTAATAGCTTCTTTGGAATGACTTTGTATCTGTTCCACTACAAATTTCTCTTGTCCCCAGATTGCATAACAGTGGCATGCATATGTGAAAGCGCCATCTAGAATCAGTATGCCAAAAATAAGGATGTTTCTTGTTACATTTATGCCAGCATTAGGCATAGGCAAAGAAAGCCATTCATGTGGCAATTTTTCAGCAACACAAAAAATACTTAATTAAAATTATTTTTCCACCATGCTGATGGATTTCTTTATTGCTGTTGTTAGAATTTCATTAATTTTGCTTCAAGATTTAGTCTTTTTTTAAGTGTAAACATTCATTAGCAAGTGTGATATTGACTCTCCATAACAGAGTTGGAATTTCCCAACTTTCCTCTAAGTAGCAAATTGGAAATAAAAATTTCTTATGAAAATCCAGATTTCTAGCTACCTAGAAAAAAAAAAAAAAAACATATGTGTCAGTGCTGAGATCACATATCTGAATGGCCACAATCCAAACTGTTTAGCAGCTGCTCCTTCGACACAGATCCCATGCGTTCCAAATCCTCAGAGACTCAAACTTGCCATGTGCTTACTGCATGTGTCCCTGTCTTATTCACAGATGCCCTTGCTCTTGAGTTTGGAGTGGCCACCAGCGTCCACTGAACTATGCTGCCTCGCTTTCTAATTCTAAGCCCTTAGGAGATTTCATAAAATAGAAAAAATTTAAGCTTGTCTCTATACCTTCCAGATTAAGTGTACCAGTCATTGATTTCCATGTATAGTATCTGGAAAAGAGACGTGTTTATTTTTTCTTTAATACATTGTTTATTGTTATACATGTATATTTATTTATTTATTTGCCTTTATATAATAATTTTTCATTAATTATTTTTATTGATTGATTTTAGAGAAAGAAAGAGAAATATGGATTTTGTTGTTCTACTTATTTATGCATTATTGGTTGATTCTTGTATGTGCTCTGATTGGGAATCAAACCTAGTCTTAACAAGTTTATAAGGAAAATACTCTAAGCAACTGAGCTGCCTGACCATGGCCAAATTTATTTTTAAATTAACCTGGTTGGGTTACATTGGTTAATAAAAAAACATATGTTTCAAGTGTACAATTCTATGATACAAGATCTGTATATTGCATTGAGTGCCTACAACCCAAAATCAAGTTTTCTTTCATCAACATGGACTTGACCCACTTTACTCTCTACTACCCCTCCACCCCCTTCCCTCTGGTAACCACTGCACTGTTGTGTGTGTCTGTGAGTTTTTGTTTATTTGTATTGTTTGTTCATTTGTTACATTTGGTTTTATATTCCATATATGAGTGAAATCATATGGTTCTTGCCTTTTTCTGCCTTGTTCCACTTAGAATGATATTCTCAAATCTATCCATGTTGTCACCTGTGTGTGTTTGTTTTCAGCACTTCTCTCTTTCAGACTGTGCTATCTTAGAAAGTTCTCTCTTTAAGATACTCTATTTAAAAGCTCAGCTGAACCACAAATTTAACTAATGTAGCAACACTTCATGAAAAGAGCCATAACAGAATTTCAGCGGCACCCGTTGCTTCATTTTCCAACTCCGTGGCTCAGGACATTTCTTTTGATATCTTTGTTGTCTTTTATAGCTAATATGTTATCAAAGATTGTTCTTAATGGAGCAAAATGATTCTTTTATCTATGCATCATTTAAGTCTGTTTTATATAACCAAACCACTTTAAAGTACACTTTGGGGTAGCACTTTTTTTCCTGGTGGAATAATTTTAAACTACTGCCAATCACCAGTTCCTCAGTGAGGATGAATTTCAGATAGTTTTCTTAGTGTAGTGTTTATGAAAATAAAGAGGGAATGAGGAAGATGAGGAAGCTCATGAGGACTCTGAACACCTATGGTTTTGGAAACTATTTGTTAATGGTGACCACTGAGTAAGGAAATAGAAACCCCAAAACTAAAGGTACGTCTTACTGCCAGTTTTGACTGCCGACAGTTTGAAATATATCATTTTTGTCAGGGACCATGTTTTTAACCATACCTCTGTCATTGTATTACAGAAATACAATGTCCAGAAATACAGCTCGAATAATGACCCTTTTTATTACAAAATTTTTGTTACAAAATCATAAGCATATAATTCTATAATGTAACAATATCACACTCAAGCACACCATATGACATTTTAGGTGAAATGGTCAAACTAAAACTATAAATTATTACACCCATATTGTTACCCTGCCAACTGCACTCATGCAGGCTTTACTTCTGCCGGACCCAAGTTCTAGGCAGTAGAAATTTTGTCTAATTACGCAAAATGAAGTAGAAAACAAAAGTGATTATCTCTCCACATTTTCTCTCAGTCAAAATAAATGAAAAGACAGCAACACTGTTGCCTTAATTATTTGGGAATGTTTTGTGTAGGTGACCAGGAAGAAAGATTTACCCTAACATCTTAAGTTTTATTCTCCATTATCATCAGTTACATTCTCAAGAAGTTTTGTAGCATAAAATTATAAAACCTGGTAGAATGTTTTTAACCTCTATAGGCTAAATCGTAGTTGTTGCTAGGACAGATATAACTTAAATTATTATACTACATTTAGAAGATGTACTTTAATAACATGGATTATAGAAGTAAAAATTAATCAAGTAGCTTTCCAATAAGGTTATCAGTTGAATACTAACAGTGCCTTTTGTTCCAGTAAAATTATTCAGAGAAACAAAATACAATTTGCTAAGCTAATCATTTGAACCAAAGGGTACAGATATTCAGCTCTAGAAATGAAAGAAGTAAACAGGATTTTGATGAAACCCATTTTCAGCTATCAAACCACTGTGATGACTCTAGCCTTTAGACATTATTTTGACCACACGCATCCCTATTTTAATGCCCCTTGCTTATGATTCTACAAAGAGAGCATTGCACTGTTTTCTGTATGAATTAATGGTAAACTAACCAAATGACAGGTTTGGTTAGGTATATATATAAGAATTCAGAGTTTCAATTTCTCTGTGTTTGCAGCTTTAATTTATTAGAGTGGATTTGTTAAATTTGGAATTGGATTTGTAATATATAAATTGATTATTGTAAAGAAAGGGGAATACTTTTGCCGTGACTGGGGATCGTGGGTAATTTTTGCTAAAGTTATAGACAAGTTTCTTTCTGCCTGTTCTCTATAAATCTCCAATTCATCTGTCTCCATCTGAATTGCAAGCCCACCACAGAAACTTAACTCATTTACTTTATTTATCTGGTGAAAATAAAAGCATTAGAATGTAAAAAAAACATCTTGTAGACTACTATTGTAATAAATTTATTAAATCTTCTATAGAACTTGAATACATTCAATATATACTTTAGAATCTTGATTGACTCTGCCAAGGTAACTTTCTAGGTGTGTACACTTAAGTACATTTAATTAAAGAGTCCTCCAGTTTTTAGCTTGTGAATATTTATTTTTAGTAAATCTTTTGAGTCTGTGACTGGATATTAATTGAAGTGGTTTCTTTTAGCACTTATAGTCACTATTTTGATTGGTAATGTCAGGAAGAAGTATATTTGCATTTATTTATCTGGTCATAGTGAGGAATTTACAGAGTCCTGTTTACTTCCTAGTGTCCTTTGCTTAAGACCAATGGCATACAATTCTGTGGTGTTAACCTATTTCCAGTTATCTTTATCATCTGGAGCTGAAGAAAAGGAGATTGCTCATGTTAAACCAAATAGAAGCATGTGATTTGAACCTATTTTAACACCATCACTTCTAGAATATAATCCCGTTAAGAGAAGAAAAACTCAGTATTTACCAGAACCTTCTCTAAATGGCTTCTATACATAGGCTATCCTTACTCTTGGAGATAGTTGGAAAGACATAAAACCTGAACAGCAATAATTTACCCTTGGCCTAACTTTCATAAACACTGTGTAAACCTAAAGCAGTGTTATTAGTATTATTACATTCTACATTTTGAGAATGCATATGGAAACAAGTCACATACGATAAACACCATCCTTCCTATCCCTTCTTCCCCAAACCAAAGGAAAGCAAATAAGAGAACCTGTCTCCCTGAAGGTGTTAATTCTTAACTATAGGACTAAAACTACTAATAGATGACTCCTAAAACAACTGGAGACTTAACTACAGCTTTAGGGTGAATATTGATATAAGCAAGCTTACATCAGATACACAGATATTGCAAATATATTTTTGGGCTTTGCCAAGTGTCTGCCATATCAAATTAATTTTGGATCCATAAAAATGTATCTATTAATAGACTATTCAGGCCTTAAAATGAGTTCGCACAACTGAAATTCTATTCCAAGCATTATTAATCCATTGGGGTAGTAAATCTATAAACCCTAAGAATAGCTGAGAATTAAATTAATCCCTCAGCAATCATCTGAACAACCCAGCATCTAAGAAGATTGCCAGACACTTTTGTACAACACTCAAACAAAGTCAGTCCAATAGCAGAATTGCTACACCAAACAGCTGTAGCATTCAGAAACCAATGAGCGGAATTCATGCGCATTTTTGCTACCTGCTAAAAAACACATAACATTCTGAAGTGAGGCTTTCCCTCATATTTCTGCCATGTAGAATAAAAAGATATTGACTCTCCAGTTCCTCTTTGGTCAAATATTCTCTTAAGGTTATAATTTTTAAATCTAACGTGGCTGTGAATTACCTAAGGGGCCACTGGAAGAATAAAAGATTTTTTAAAAAGCCTATTTATCTTGTTGAGACAAGAGGTTTAAAGGAAAAATAAAAATTCTAAATCATCTTTTCTGATTTTAATCAGATGGCTATCCAGGGATCATCAGAGATTTTTCCGCTTTAGATGTATGCTCTTTTCCGGTTACTCTGCAGAACAGATAACAATGGCATCAAATGTATATTTAATAGTAACCTAAAATGAGACTAGTTTACTTTTTCTCCCTCAAATCTAGGGTTTTTGTTTGTTTATTTCCCTCACTGGCTATATACTTAAAAGCATTAACTATAAACATTATGAAATTGTTGCGGCCTGCTTGGAAAATATTTTCAAATAAATTATTCAATATCTTAAGTGCATGGAGGAGGAAGAGTGTAAACATATGATGCTTTTAAAAAGATGTGTTCTCAAATTCTATTTATTGTATTAAACATTGTAATAACTACAAGTATGAGATATAAAGTAAGATGCTGACTATTATAAACTCCTAAAATATTTTAAAATAATTTCTGTTAACTATTAGTCAGATCCATTCTTTTTATTTTCAGGGGTTAAACAATGTTATTGCTATAGATTTTGATTACAGAGAAGAATTTATCTATTGGATTGATTCTAGCCGACCCAATGGCAGCCGCATAAATAGAATGTGTTTAAATGGAAGTGATATCAAGGTAAGTGATAGTCCAACAATGGGATTACTAGATATTTTATTAGCGTGGTTGAATTAAATAGGAAATGTTATTTGATGGTAATTGTACAACTCAGAATGTATTAGGTTGGTTTGAATTTCACATTGTATAATGTAAATTAATACATATTTTAAATATGAAATATGAACTGTTATCCATATATGTCATTATAATGCTATCATTTGAACTAAGGTAAAAATAAAATTGAGTAGATAACGTGAATCCTTATTCACAGCCCTAGACATGTGATGGATGCTTCCAGTTTGAATGATGAGTGCCTGAGATTCAATTGTGTTAATTTGTATAATAGAAAAAGCTGAGTCTGAAAATTTGTAATTGAAAAAAATTAATTAAATTATAGATTAAAATTATAGCACTATTAAAATTAATATAATATAAATGGAAATTATTGAGTGCATTTGTATAACATTATGAATGTTCTGATTAAACAGCATCATAATTAAATACATGTCAATTTCTAGAGATGAAATCTTGGCACCATTTCTGTGTTATCTCACGTTTCAAAATAAAATTATGTGTACTGTCTATATACAGCAAAATGTATTATAAGAAGTTCAAACTCAACTGGTTAATCCTGTTAATTTCTTAAACTCTTTCTAGCCATTAATTATATCATACAGACATTTTTGTTAGAAGCAATCAATATTGAAAATATTAATTATCTTGAAATGTATATATACAATGCCAAAACCACCAATAGGTTGGGTTCTGGTAATTGAGAACAACTGAATTTAGTGATGTTTTATATGAAATATCAGTATATGATATAGAACAAAAAGTACATTTTGGGGGGTTTTATAATTCAGTTCTTTGGCAATTCATATAAAAATTGCATAAGTATATTACTCAAACTTGATCATATATTATTATGAGACATTTAAATTTTTGGTTATCATTATAGTTTTGAAGATGATTTAATATTTTTAAGGACATTAATTCCATACTGCCTTGCCAATACTGATTCATTAATACTTTAAAATATGTCATAACATAGGGTTACAACATGCATCTTTCTTTCTTTGGGATTACTAATTCACTGATTTTTCATTAAAATTGTCAAACATGACAATTTTCCAAATTTAATTTGGGAGAAGAAGAAAGGATGTGCAATTCAGTATAGTAGATTACTATTAATTGCTGAAAATGTTCATGTTGTCATGTTATGTATATCCTTTATATTTACAGTTTTGGAGGAAAGATAACTCTAAAATTCTATTAGCATATTTGTCTCTAACTATATTATTATTTTTTTTAAGATTTTATTTATTTATTTTCAGAGAGAGGAGAAGGGAGGGAGAAAGAGCAATGTGTGGTTGCCTCTCACATGGCCCTCACTGGGGACCTGGCCTGCAACCCAGGCATGTGCCCTGACTGGGAATCGAAGCGGGACCCTCTGGTTCCCAGCCCGCGCTCAATCCACTGAGCTACACCAGCCGGGCTGTCTCTAACTATATTATTATTGACTTTTATATAGCCCCAAGTTTCAATTACTTTTTTCACACAGTCCTCAAAGCACTGAGAACTCAGAAATAGCAGTCATATAGATCAAGACATTTGAATTATTTTATATGAATCATATTTGTACATAAACAGCCTATATCCTGATTGTATTTGATATTAGCATGATTTGGAATTGAACACATAGTTGCATGAGAGTATTTTTACTTCCCTTTGGTTACGTTAGATTCTCACTTGTATTTTTTTCTCTCCTGTAGTTGATCATTTAACTTTGGTGAGTGGTAAATGCTACTTTACCACTAGAAACTGTTAAACTTTAGTAATTCTTAGTGTGTGTGTGTGTGTGTGCATGCATGTGGGTGTTTATGTGTAACAGAGTTTTGCCCCTCATTTTGAGATGGAGAGGACTGATAAACTAAAAGAGAAGTGGAATGAAAAACTATGTAGCTGTCAGACAGCTGTTTTCAGATTAGGGTGTTTTTTCCTTAGACCCGTATGTAATTTCTAGGGGCCTGATTACATGTTAGTTAATGTCTCAGCGACAAGTAAATAGTTTTATTAGAGTAAATTGTTCTTTGTTTTATGCTTATTTAAATTTCATTTCTAACATTTAAATAGAATACTATATCTCCACAAAAAGCAAGAATCAATTGCTCAGTTCTTATACTACGCATTTACACTGATAACTTTAAATTTCTCATTTTGCTAGGTAGTGCATAACACAGCTGTCCCCAATGCGCTTGCTGTTGATTGGATTGGAAAAAACCTCTACTGGTCTGACACAGAAAAAAGGATCATTGAAGTATCCAAACTCAGTGGCCTATACCCTACTATACTTGTTAGCAAAAAGCTGAAGTTTCCCAGGGACCTGTCTTTAGATCCTCGAGCTGGGTTTGTAACAAACATTGAAAAATTTTAATTAAGAATTAAGATTGTGGATTACAATACATTCAATGTGGTAGATACTGTTCTGTAGGTTTTAACATAGAATCCGATTTAAAGTGTGAATGTGTAGAACTTTTTGAGAAATAAGAAATAGAAATGTGATTATTACAATGAAATAAAATATTTAAACGGTGGAATTTTGAAGCAAGCATATTTTAAAGTTTTAAACAAAACTCTAATTAATCAATAAACGTATTGTGGAAATAGATAAACATAGAGATTTCTTTAATTTTAATGCTTTTAAATCTTGGAGAAAAGGCAGATAAAGAACAAATCCTAGATCACATTTTGCATGTATGTGATAGTCACAAATGGCCAATATAATTTCTGCTGCACTTTAGAACAGGAGACATAAGTAGTGTCCATGGATAATAAATAACAAGGTGCTTTATGCATACATTCAAAAGAAATAGAGTAGGAATATCAGGGAAGATTCATATTGAAGCTGTGTTTTATTTATATTTCATTGTAAGAATAGTGAACAAGTCATTGCAAGGGTGAAGGACAATAGTCTGGAGAACACAGATGAGGGTGGGACAGACATTAATGTGTCAAAGCTGCTGGTGTATGTTTGCTAAAGTTCTATAGATTATGGCCATTTACTTTCAGTTATGTTGTTTTGATAAGTAGAGAAGGCATATCTCTTTACTGTGTTTTGCTCTATAATTTAGAGTGATTACATAGCCCAAAATGGTCTCTGGAGAGGTTCGACCTACCCACCACAATTATTAAAATAACAAATTCAGAGAAAAATTTTATGTTTTAAAATAGGGCGCAAACACAGTAGCAAGTATTATAATAACTGTAGTGTTCTAAATTTTTTACTGCCTAAATTAATTTCAAATATGTTTCAACAAATCACTGCTTTTATCATACCATATGCAACCATTAGAATTTGCTTCTTGCTAATATATTGACTCTTTTTTGGTCTCTTATATTTTTAATTTGCATAGTAATCATGTAGTATATACTACAGCTTAATTTTAAAAATTAATTTGGTAAAAGCAGTACCTACTAGAGAATACTTGTACTGTAAATATTATTCTGTTTCCACAATAATGTACAAGTTTTAACTTTTCATTAATATAATTACATAGCCATTTCTTACCTCTTAAAATATTGTCTGCACCATAACAACAGAAGTTTTGAAAGAGTGTCAATCCTATTTTAACTAAAAGTCATAAGAGAGTCTGTTTTTCCATGAGTTTCAAGATATAATGTCCAGATATACTAAATTTGGTTACCATCATCATTTATTTATAAGGATGTAAATAATTTAAATTATTTTGTATTTTATCATAAGATATTTACTCGTTCAAACCATTGTACTTTTCTTCAAGGTCAAGATGGCTAGTTTACCATCTCATTTCATATTATTCAAGATGCTTCATTTTCTAAATGAGAGAAACATTGCCTGTTATATTAATAATAGTCTTGTAGCATATCCTAGTTAGAAAGCAAAAGCCATATCCTAGCCCAGTGAACAGAGAACAATCCAGTTTTAAGTTTTACATCTCCAAGTTACCAGTTATTACCTCATAAACTGAAAGTAGTCATAAGTTATCATCAACATAAAACCATCACAACTATCAATTAAAAAATTAAACATTAAATTATTGTAGATGTTATGACCATTGATTTATTTTTTGATAATATTTGCATTATAATATAGATATGTCATATTATACCCAAAGAAACAGGTAAAAATTGGAACTTTTTATGAAACAGTTAAAGCCACCTAATCTAACAGATAAAACTTAATGACACCTTTCTGTTCGTTCTGTTCTCCTGCTCCCCATAGTGAGACACAGAGTAACCAGGTGTTTAGCTTTTATGAGTGAGCTTCAGGGTAAAAAAAAAAAAATGCCATAAATGTTTTAAATATTGTGCAATATTACTTCAAAAATGGCAGTTTAAATTATAAGATTATTTTTTAAAAGATTTTATTTATTTATTTTCAGAGAGAGGAGAAGGGAGCGAGAAAGAGCAATGTATGGTTGCTTCTCACATGGTCCTCCAGGCATGTGCCCCGACTGGGAATCGAACCGGGACCCTCTGGTTCCCAGCCTGCGCTCAATCCACTGAGCTACACCAGCCGGGCTAAATTATAAGATTATTTAATAAAAATGCAATTGAATCTTTCCACATCAGATTACTATTGTTATTTGCATATGTTTTAAAAATGCAAATAGTATTGAGCTCTGTTTCCTTGAAAAGTGTAACTTCTGTCCTGATATTTAGTGAAGGATAAGGCAAGGGTTTGTTTAAGGGAGGATAGAGATCACTAGACTAGTGCAATGAAGCACTAAACATTTAGGAAACAGCTTGGCGGTCTTTTGTATCTTTTCGTAATGGTATGCCAATTGTCACAATACCATTTTGGATATGGTGGTT
>PVJI01019621.1:0-30708 GCA_004026765.1 Micronycteris hirsuta | reverse complement strand
GTTAAAGGTGAGATCATATGGTATTTGTCCCTCACCACCTGGCTTATTTCACTTAGCATAATGCTCTCCAGTTCCATCCGTGCTGTTGCAAAGGGTATAAGCTCCTTCTTCCTCTCTGCTGCATAGAATTCCATTGTGTAAATGTACCATAGTTTCTTGATCCACTCATTTGTAGATGGGCACTTAGGTTGTTTCCAGCACTTAGCTATTGTGAATTGTGCTGCTATGAACATTGGAGTGCATAGGTCCTTTTGAATTGGTTTTTCAGGGTTCTTAGGGTACAATCCCAGTAGTGGAATTGCTGGGTCGAAAGGCAGTTCCATTTTCATTTTTCTGAGGTAGTTCCATACTGTTTTCCACAGTGGCTGCACCAGTCTGCATTCCCACCAACACTGCACAATCTCTTGTGTGCCTACCAGCTATGATTCTGACACCGTGAAAACCCTGTGGACAAGCATCTTCTCATTTAGTCTCGGCAACAGCCCTTTGACATAACACAATGACCTAATTATAGAATTGGGACTAGGACCCAGGTAACAAAGTCTGCATTCTCAAACCCTGTGCTCTAGTCCAGCGGTTCTCTAACTTAAGCATACATCAGAATCACCTGGAATGTCTGTCAAAATGGAACGTCGAGCCCCGCCCCAGGATTTCTGATTCAGTAGGTCAAGGGTTCACACATTAAGAACCACTAATGCCTCTCTCTGATCACCAACAATCATTCTCTACAAAGGAAAAACTTCAAATACAGAACACCCTTCTATGACTTCTGCTCCCTTCGCCACTTCCTAAAAGAGAATCTGAGAATAACGGCTAGTGTACCCAAGGCCAAGTAGAGAAATAGGAAAAGGTACTGAGTTAGAGAGACCCATTTCTCTCATAACAACTTCTCAGTTCAAATGAAACTCTCTATAGTGGCCCGGGGCATCCATGACACAAACCCTTACGATTGTGGTTATCTCTTCAAAGCGAATGCCTCTTTCACGTGGGCAGGAGTTGATCCTATGGGGATGACTATTTTATCCACCATCCTAGCTCTTGGATTAGGTCTCGTAATTTAGAATACTTTGCATTTTCTATGTCTCCTGAGCTACACTGGCCCTACCATTCAGGCACCTCAGTGGACTTAGCCATCAATGCACCCAAACAGCCGCGGTGTCAGCCACTATGCTCTCTGTGAGTTTTTTTTTCCTTTCTCTTTGAGGGCATGTCCTTACATTATCATATTCTCTCTCTCCCTGTCTTACATTATCGTTCACAATTTTCTCATGGTTTAGTTAACTGTTGGTGGTTTGATAATGAATCTGATGCAGCACAACAAAATGAAATCTCTCAAAAAGAGACAGCCGAGGACCCTGATTACACTGAGCAAGGATCTAACACGACTCTTCTCCCCCCTTCCCTTCTCCCCACCACATCCATATCCTGGACCTGAGACAGCTACCCTTCTCCTCTCCCCGCTTCACTTGGGACAGTGGGGACTTTCAGAAAGGAGTACAATTACACAAATCCTCCCAACGAAGGAGCCACCTTCTGTAAATTCCCGAACCTCTATAAACAAGGGTTCTCATACCTCCTTAGTCCTCGTGGAGCTATTGTGAGAAGGTTGGCATGATCAAAGCCTACTTTACTTGCAGACTAAGGTTTGCTTTTTATGTTTTAATATCCGAAAGTCATAAGATAACAATAATGGAAAATAAAGCTTCAAGTTCTATCTGTCTGTATTGAAAGACTCAGAGGAAGTTATTTCCCCACTAAATATTTATAAAATAGACAGGCTTTGCAAAGAGAATCTAACATTTATAAATACCTACAGTATACTTAGAATACAGAGGTTCCGACTATGCTATTCAATTTAGTCATCATAACAACTGAGAGCTAGGCTTCATTATCTGCATTTCATAGTCAAGAAAGCTAAGGCTGAAAGATTATGAAATTTGACCAAAATTGAATTGAGTCAAGGCTGGAACCCACACTTGTCTTTCCTCTATATTCTATGGCTTTCTTGGAAAAGACAATATTAAATAAAGATGACAAAGAAGAGACCAAAGATAAGCAACCTAAAAAGGAAAATCAAGAAAGGACATACAATGAAAAATACCAAAAGCATTTACATGAATTATATAACCAGGACATTTCCAATTCTGACACCAATTCCAATGTGTGTTTTTTCTTCAACATAGCACCAAGCAATTAGTTCAGTTCTCCATGGACACTGACCAGATGTCCCACAAACGTAACTCAGTTCTGATACTCTCTCCGTAGAGGTAGCATTGGATTCCACAGGTTAAGGTCTCAGTCCAATAAGACTTCACCCCCTTCCCCTATTTCAGTTGCCAACTGCATGTCGAGGTGGTTACCTTTGCTCAGGAAATCAGTTTATTTGCAAGATTTATTACAAAGGATATAAATCTACAGCCAGATGAAGATACATAGGGCAAAGGCAGGAACTTTTGTCCCCATAGAGTTTGGGCCCTGAGAGGTGGATGTGTTCTGATTCACCAACCAGGAAGCTCTCTAAAAGCCCTTTGAGTTTTTATAGAGGCTTCATTACATGGACACACCTGGATAAATCACTAGCCATTAGTGATTGAACTCAATCTCCAGCCCCTCTCTTCACCTCAGAGGTCAGAGAGTGGGGCTGAAAGTTTCAACCCTCTGATCAAGGTTGGGTCCCCTGGTAAACAGCCCCCATCCTTAGGTTACCTGGGGCTTTCCAAACATTGCCTCATTAACATAAAAGTCACCTTGATCAATTGATAGCCTCACTTAGGGAGGAAATTCCAAGGTTTTTCTTCAAGGTACCTGCAAGAACCCTGGTGAATTGAATTGCTTTCCCATCCTTGCTTTTTTCTGACTCATTACTGAGGTGCAAGCCAGCAAGACACTGCCACAATGCCCAGGCCATAAAGGGTTGGCTGGGAAGACACACCTGCTACTCTTTCTTTTATAGATGGGAGCACATGATGCTCATTAGGATTCTTATACCACATCTGAGAATGCCCCAAATGCAGTCCCTGTCCTTGGGGTAACTAGCATGGGCAGCTTAGTCTCAGATATCAATTCCTCATAGACCCTAACTTGTGCAGCTGTTTTTATGGACTATAGTATAGTAATTGAGGTTAATTGCCACTGAAAGACACACACAGTATGATTTTTTTTACATCCGTTTAGTGAGATGGTTCCAGCATAGAGATATTTTCCCAGGGGCACTGTGGTGATTTGCTTTCACGGTTTATGTGCTCCTTACATTTACGGGTTATGCACAAGCTAATGGGGCTAATTGTTATTGCTCCAGTGGAAACCCCTTTAACATTTTCCTCTACCTCCCGCCTAAATGTCAAGCCCATTGTCTTCTGGTGCTCTCGTTTTTCCACATTTTGTAGTCTTCATCTTCTAACTGCAGTTTGAAAGAGAAAAAAAAAGTTACCACAACTGGAGGCTGGCAAGCTTGACTGTTGCTCTCTGCTCAAGAGAGATTTATTTTTCGACTCACATAATAAAATGATTTAAGAAAAAGAATCCTCAGCACTCAGGCTCTGCCTCCTAGCTTCAAAGACTTTTACAAGCTGCAATTCATTAAACTCAATAATCATTTGAGGCCAGCGGGCCGACCTCTGTGAGGAGAGGGGCCAAGCCCTCTCACCCCACCCTCTTTCTCTTTGTGTTCCCAACCACCGAGAGCAGGAGGGGTGGAATAATGGTGCTCCCACCAGGCGGCCACCCATGGCCCTCAGCCCAGGACTGCTTTGCTTCTCTTCCCTGCCAGGGCTCCACGCTCCACTTAGCCATCGGGTACAGGCTCTTCTCTCCTTGGGGCTGCATTTGTCTGCCTTGCACAAAATAGACAGTCTGCACACATTTTTGTTTCCTTTAGATAAATGAAGAATTTCCTAGCCACGGGGCCCAGCCAAGCCTTACATTTGCCCATGGGACAGATTCTTTCCTGCTTGGCCACTCAAGGACAGTGTGAGCCAAGAGGCATTATACCCCGTTGTCACCAAGAGACAGAGCCAATGTGCCCCACAGCATGCAGGGCCCATTGTCCCAACAGGTGTCCTTACCATCCCAGCCAGCTGCGGTTACCCCTTGGCAATTCCCCATCCTCTACTGCCAAATGGTTGCCTCTCCAGACAGAGGGTGGCAGGGCTGGCTGTGAATCTTTGGTATCAGGGTCACTACAATGAGAGGTATGTATCCGCTGAGCTCCTGTGGGTCATTCCATAGTTTGGAAGCCTCATTTCTTTTGTCTTCTGTTCTTTCATATGGACCCTACTCAGATCTTTTCTTAGAAAGAGGTGAAAAAATAATAAGGCACCCACGAGGCCCAACCATGGCATATTAAATTTCATAAGACAATGCCACATTAATTCTTATTGTTCTTCTTTCTTTCCAGTTGCCTTGGTTCTTCTCAACTCTACCCCCCAGTTTAAGAAAACACCAAGCACAGGATCCCTTTAATATGCTACATTAATAATTCTGGTGTATGACGGCAGATTGGGTCTGCTGTTCACAGTTGATCGTTTCCTAGTGGTACGGAAAACATTCTTGAGTTTCATCCACAGAACAACCTGAGAGCAGAAACTGTGCCAGGATCTTCTTGGGCCAGAGTTCATAGGGGTGAAAGATGAGTAACCAAACCCCAAGCCAGGCCTGACTCCTTCGTTCCCGTTCTCACTGTCTCTCACTCCACCTCTGTGCCTTCTCTTGAGTCAGCCCCAAGGCACATGTTTTCCCCACCGCTCTTTCCTCTTGCCCAAAGATTTATATCCTGCCCCACATCTGAGGCCCAACAGCACTGCAGCAGCTCCTTGAAGGCTTTTCTCTCTGCTGTGGCCCAAATGGATCTCTTTTCTTTGGGTTCTTAAAACGTTCATATGCATTGATGTTCAAAATCACAATTTTAAACTTGGAAGGAACCTTAGGCCCCGACCCTCTCTGTTTACAGAGTAGAAAATTGAGTCACTCTGAGCTTAAGGACTTTCCTTCCCTGTGTCACACAGCTGGGTTATAGAAGGGTGAAATAAGAATTCCCGTCTCCTGACAACAACCTGCCTTCCACCTCCCGCAGAGATGATTGCCAGAGGCAGGATGCCTGTGAATGACCTGGGGCGCCATGCATTGCTCATCGAGTCCCCCTGAAAAGGAAGCAAGGCAGAAAAGGGCCACTGCTTTCAGCAGAACTCATTTCACTCCACTGTGAACCAGACTCCTGCCTCCAGCTACATTCGGAAGGCACGCAATATTTCCTTACTCAGAGCATCTCCAGGAAGTTCTGTCACAAGCCCCCGATGTCCACTTTTCCCTCCTTTTCCTCAGTTCTGCTTCCTTGCTCAGGTCACTGGCTGGACCCCCTCTGGACACAGAGCACTCAGATGTGTTTACTAACACATTCCAAGTTAAAAACTCTCTCTTTATAGTGATGTGAATTGCACCAATACGACCAGGAAAGATAAACTGTGTGACAGGACTTGGTTATAAGAAGGAGACCAGATGACTCCGAATACATTTGTAGTAACCTCCCTGGTTTTAAAAGTTTTCAATGTACAGAAAAACTTCAGGAGTGCAAAGAAGTTTTTTTTCTGAACCTTTTGAGAGTATGTTGCTGACATGATGTGCCACGACCCCAAAGTACTTTCATGTGTAATTCCTACGAAAAAGATTATTTTCCTACACAACCAAAACAGACATCAAAATCCAGACACACTGATGCATCGCTAGTAATCACAGACCCCATTCAAGTTTTGCCCAATTATCCCAATAAGATTATATAGGGCAAAAGTATCTAATCCAGGGTCACGTCTTAGATTTAGGTGTCACGTCTTTGAATCCCCATCAGTCTGGAACAATTCTTCAGTCTTTCCGTGACTTTTGTGACATTAACACTTTTAAAAAGATTATAGGCCAATTATTTTGTAGAAAATTTCTCAGTTTGGGTTTGTCTGGGGTTGCCTTATGATTAGAGTGGGTTATGTATTTTTGGCAGAAATGTCATGGAATTGATGCTCTCATGTACCATAGGTGGTGCATCAATGTGTCGCACTTACATTAACCTCTTATTAACAGAAAAACACAGAATCAAAACACGTAAAAACCTAGAACTTATGAAAGAATTTACCGAAGCACAATAACAGGGAAAGACTTTAACAAAATTCTCTTTGTTTTTGATAGATCAGGGGGCAAAAGGGCAAATAAGGAGAAAGAATTTGAGAAATATCATTGATATGGCTGCTCATTTTATATATATTGACCTTTGGACCACATAAACAGATAAATATTTTCCCTCATAATTGGCATGCTTTGGGTTACAGAGAAAACAAATAAGTTTCCCAGACATTTTATATTTGATTTTAATAATAAAAATATTAAAAATTTAAATCACTATCAGATTATTCAATGATGCTTTTAGAAATAGCTCATGGGAGAAAGAAAAATATCAAAACTATGATTAAAATACTTAGAAAATAATAACAATAAGAACATTATATTTTAAAATCTGTAGTGTGGGGTCAATATAATCACAATCACATTTATAACATTAAATAGTTTAAAAAAGTGTGCTCAAGATTAATTGAAGACATTATAAAGACAGGCAAAACAGCAGAACAAAGAGGAAAAGACTCATTAAATGAGAAATAAAGATAACAAACTGAAATTGGAAGGAAAGGAAAAAACAGATAAATAAATATAAGGGCAGGATAAGTCTATGATTACCAAGCAGTGTAGAATTGCTTCAGATTTGCAAATAGATCCATGAAATCATGTAATGCACTCAGAAGCAGAAACAGAACTCATCTTAAGTATTTCATACACACACACACACACACACACACACGATAGCATTTTATCTCAATGAAGATTGATATGATTTAATAAAGAACACTGGGAAAATAGGTTAACCTAAAGGAGTCAGGGGAGGAAGTCATATTTTTTTACTGACTTCACCACGTACCCAAATTTACAAATGATTAAAGAGCCACTCAAAACATGAATAAAATTATTTCTGCATATTAGAAAAAGATATGAGTATTATATCAAGTAGAAACAATCTCCCTAAATAGCATCAAGTATAAACACTCTAAAGTCAAAAAATGAATACATTTGATTATATGACATTTTTAATAATTATAAACTAAAATTAAAACAAAATAAAGATTAGAAAATATTTGCATTACATAAAACCAAGAGAAGTTGTCTCAATGTATAAGTAGTTCATACAAACATTTAAAAACAGAGAGACCCCATTTATTTGTGATATGTATTTATAGATTTCATCAATAAAAAATGAAAAAATACCAAATCACACCAGTAAGCCAAAAAATTCTATTAAAATAATGAAATAGAATTTATGCTTCTCAACTTGAGAAAGATTGACAAAGAGAGACCGCTCGCTACCCAGTGTTAGACTGCGAGGGAAAAACACACTTTACCTGCTACTGGTACA
The DNA here is from genome assembly GCA_004026765.1 of Micronycteris hirsuta. Classification (NCBI taxonomy): domain Eukaryota; kingdom Metazoa; phylum Chordata; class Mammalia; order Chiroptera; family Phyllostomidae; genus Micronycteris; species Micronycteris hirsuta. The sequence goes on along the minus strand of PVJI01019621.1, from coordinate 23,264 downwards.
AATATAATTAGAACAATCTTATGGGGGAGAAATATGCCAGTGTGTATAAAAAATCTAATGTGCATATTCCACTTCTAGAAGTGTATTCTAAAGACATAATTATGAAAGTGAGCAAAGACGTGTTCAAATTAGAGACAACCTAAATGTCCAACAATAGTGGTTTGATTGACTAAATTACGCCACATGAAAGAGATGAAATAACGTTCAGCTATTAAAATCATTTTGCAGAAAAGTACATAATGTTGAATGAAAAAGACAGGGTATAATTCAATATGATTCTTCCTTAAAATATATACAGAGATATATACAGAGTTAAAAATATATGCAGAGATAATATATAATGTGTGTGTGCATATATATATATATATATATATATATATATATATATATATATACCAGATGAATTTATGCAAATGTTAACACATTAACAATGGTTACCCCTGTTTGGATGATTTTTGTTTTTCTCTTGGTAATTTTTGTGTTTTTCACCTTTTCTATAGTGATCACGGATGTTTTTATAACCAGGAAAAGAAAATCTACTATTTTAAGAAATGATTCAAGTCCTTGAATGAAAGTTACTAAACTTTATTTTTTTCCCAAAAATTTCTGGTAATGAGCTTGGCTCACAAGCCAAAGCCAGATACATACTCAGGTTTTTTCTCCTCCTCTGTCCTTGGTCATCTACCTCTCTTTTCATGACCTCCCTCCCCAGAGTATTCCCCTGTTCACTTTGCACATAAACAGCTCCTGCCTTGAGCCCTTCCCTGGGTTTCTGGAATAAGGAAAAGGCTGGGAAGCCCCATTGAGCCTTGAGGTTCCATAGAAGCTCCGATCTGCCACCCCAGACCCCTGTGGACAGTATGCCCTCCAGCACACTCCATTCCTTTCATGACTCTCCTGAGCTCCAGCCAGCCTTGACACAATGGAAATGTCACAGCTTCCACAGGAAGAAAGCCAGGCTGAGAGCCCAGCGTGGTCAAAACAAACTGTGCAAGCCACAGAGCAGAGGGCAGACTGTGGCAATTGCTGCCGCTATTCATGTGTCCAGGCTGACAACATAGCCCCATAGAATGGCAGTGACTAACCAGAGCATCTGAGGGCAGCCTGGGGTAATTTTTTCTCAACCAGACAAGAGTCCTACTGCAATAATTGAGGTTAATTGTATAGAACAAAGCTAAGGAGACATCACCACTGTTTCCCCATGCACATGGCCTGGACAGTCCTGGCTTCTCTGGACTTCCACAAGGAAACAGAGACAGGATATGGACAGTAAGTAGAATGGGTTCCAGTCCATACAGTGGTATAATATTTAAAGCTTCAGTTAGCCCTAAGGCCCTCCCCAACTAGCTTCTGTCCACTAAAATAATTCCTAAAAGCCTTAACACAATGAGTCCATATAAATAGACCACTTGCAGCCTTCTCCCTGGAGGACCCAGTAGAAACAGAATGGTGGGCAGGTACATTCTCAGAAGGAGCCACGGAGATGAAGGTGTTTCCTAAGTGAACAGATCTGGCAGGAGACCACAAGTGGAGAAGGGGCCACGGCAGGGCTCTGCGGGGCCATCAGGAACGAGGGAAACACAGGAAGAGGAAGTATCTAAAGCAGGGTGAGGAGGTTCAGAGATTCAGTTTCCCTACTTTTTGTCCTGGGCCAGCCCTGGGTGTGAGGTTTTTGCCTGTCTTCAGCATTGCCTTGGTGGTGTGGTGTATGGGGGCTTTTGTTTGAGTTTCATGTGAGCTGGGCTTAGGATAATGGTACTCAGCTGAGATCCACTGAATTCTTGTTCTGCACTGAGAGTAATAGTTGGCAAAACTTGGTTATTTGGAAAGAAATTTAATATAACATCCATATGGGTTTAACATTCTGAAGGGCCAATTCATTTCACATGTTTAGATCTGAAGATTTTGCCCAAGTGGTAAACATTCAACCATGCTTTGTGTAAGGCCTTTCTGGCTCCTCTGCCATTCATCAAAACTTAACTGTCCAGTGTCCTAGCTCTACTGAGAGCCACCCTCTTTAGGGAGTGGAGGATGAAGAATGGTTGCATGAGCAAGAAGCCAAAATTATTGAACATCACTAGGTCCCGGCAATGTATTGGCCCACACTCACTATAATGTGTTCCTGATTCGAGAGGTCATATTATTTTCACTTAACCTATTGGGATGAGGAAGTGACTCGGAGCATAGTGCTTAGTGAAATGGAACTCCACCTACAGATACCAGAGGCCCCCAAATTAATTATAGACCATACCTATCTTCCAAGAAACCTCAGGGATCCCAGGTTGCTCTAGGCAAGCTACATGAAGAGCCAAGGCCACAGCTTCTTAACATGATTATAGGAAAAGTCCTTTCATTCCATACAGTCAACTTTTGTTGCTTCAGTGAACTTCTTCTCTTGGTCTATGAGAAGCTTAGGAAAGAGCATTCCTTTTGAGAAAGCAATTTCACTACTCATGTTTTCAGTGCATAATTCCTAAGTGAACATCTTAGAAATCTCAGGAAACACATCAATGGACTTCAATAATGTTCAAATGTCTTTTCTGTCCCTTGAATGTTGCTCTAAATTATAAGTCATAAATCAGGCTTCCTATACTGTTGTCACTTTGAACAGTATTTACTGGTATGTTGCTAATGATATATCCATTAAAAAAAAGAATCATAGAGGTTGATTCTGTCTGTGTCAAGAACAATACTGAATCCCTAACATATTATAAATGGGAGAAAGGATGGAAAGAGTGAAAAGGAAGGAAAGCTAGAAGCCAGTCTCCTCCCATTACTCTCCTTTATCAAGGTCGCTTTGTTTTCGCTTTTTAAAAAGAAACAAGGAATGTTTTTTTTTTTTCATGAATCATAGTCGTTTAGAGACTTCTCCATTAAAAAATAAACAGAAGTTTTTACTACATGGCTCCAAGTTTACATTCTTTGATGAGTTTGGGCAAGCAGGACAGAGAAATATTTTCCCTAACTGGCCACCTGGCTCAGCTCTCCCATTGCCTGGGCCCCTCTGTTGAGAGCTCCCTTAGTTAATTCATCTTTGGTATTGGCTTTAGGTTTTTGCTCGCTATAGTGGGTCTTATCTCTATAGGAATCATTCCAGTCCCACAAACAGCCCTGGTTCTAGGTTCTCCTTCCATGCAAATCATTTGTTAAATCATCTCATTTCTCCCATTCCTGTTTATAGGGGCCTGTTTGGTTTTCTTTTTTTAAAATCCAGTTCAACATCTCATGTCTGGTTGTACTGATTCTCTTTAGACGATCAGGATTTAATCATGATTGAAGTCCGTAGTAACCATGGTCATAAGGACAGAAACAAAAATGCAACTGAACTGAAAGAAATAAATCCTTATATTTATGGTCAATTGGCTTTTGACAATAGTGTAAAAGAAATTCAAAGGAAACCCTTTTCACGAAGATGGCGCCTAAAGCAAAGAAGGAAATCCCTGCCCCTCCCAAAGCCAAAGCCAAGGCAAAGGCTTTGAAGGCAAAGAAAGCAGTGCTAAAATGCATCCACAGCCACAAAAAGAAGATCCACAAGTCATCCACCTTCAGGAGGCCTAAGACACTGCAGTTCTGAAAGCAGCCTCAATATCCTCTGAAGAGTGCCCCCAGGAGAAACAAGCTTGACTACTATGCCATCATCAAGTTCCCCCTGACTACTGAGTCAGCCATGAAGAAGAGAGAAGACAATAATACACTTGTGTACATTGTGGATGTCAAAGCCAACAAGCCCCAGATCAAACAGGCTGTGAAGAAGCTCTGTGACACTGATGTGGCCAAGGTCAACACCTGATCAGGCCTGATGGAGAGAAGAAAGCATATGTTCGATGTGCTCCAGACTGTGGTGCTCTGGATGTTGCCAACAAAATTGGGATCATCTAAACTGAGTCCAGCTGGCTAATTCTAAATATAAAAATGTTATACTATAAAAAAAAAGAAGAAATTCAATGGAGAAAGAATAGGATTTTTTTTCAAATAATGCTGAGAAAATTGTATATCCACACACAAAAAGATGAACTCAGACCTTACACTATCAAAAATTAACATAAGATGGATCAGAGATCTAAACATAAAACCTAAAATACAATATGAAACATCTAGAAGAAGACAGAAGGAACTTAATTTAGGGTAAGACTTCCTAGATTTCCTATATACAACACCAAAACCATGATCTGTAAAAATAAAGATAATTTGGATTTGTCAAAATTCAAAACTTTTGTATTTCAAAAGGCATCATTGAGAAAATAAAAGGAGGCCACAGATCAGGAGAAAATATTTTTGCACATTACATATCTGCTAAAGGACTAGTGTTCAGGGCATACAAAAAACTCTTACAATTCAATAACAAGAAGATAAACAGCTCAATTTTTAAAAATGAACCAAAGGTAGAAATAAACATTTTATCAAAGAAGATATATGAATGGCTAAGTTCACAAAAAGATGGTCTGTATCATCAGTCATTTGGGAAATGCAAATTAAAACTACAATGAGCTATCATATAACACTGACTATAATGGCTATAATCAAAAAGACAGACAATAGAAAATGTTGTTCAGGATGTGGAAAAACAGCAAATCTCACATAGTGCTGATGGGAATGTAAAATGGTACAGATGCTTTAGAAAAAAGTTTGACAGTTTCTTAAAAGTTAAGCATAAATTTCCCATATGACCCAGCAATTCCAGACCTGCGCATCTAACCAAGATAAATGACAAATATGTCCACACTAACATTTGCACACAAATGTTCATAGCAAAATTATTCATTATAGCCTAACAGTGAACATAACCCAAATGTCCATAAACTAGTGAAAAGATAAACAAAATTGTTATATACCTACAAGGGAATATTATCAACAATAAAAAGGGATGAAATATTGACACATGCTATTTATTGGGTTGGCTGAAAAGTTTGTTTAGTTTTTCTGTTCAATGGCTCTAGTAGTACTTAGTTGTCTTTAACTTCATTCAAAACAATTTTTTTTAGATTGAATTGTGACAGCTGACATATCAGTGTGTATTTAAAAACACATCGAAATTGGTGAATTCTTGCGTAGCCATTTTCATATTGAAGAGAAGGAAAATATGCAGCATTTTCAACATATTATGCTTTATTATTTCAAGAAAGGTAAAAATGCAGCTGAAACACATGAAAAAGTTTTGTGCAGTGTATGGAGAAGGTGCTGTGACTGATTGAACATATCAAAAGTGGTTTGTGAAATTTTATGCTGAAGACTTCTCCCTGGATGATGCTCCATAGTCAGGTAAAACAGTTGAGGTTGACAGTGATCAAACTGAGACATTAATTGAGAATAATCAATGTTCTACCATGTGGGAGATAGCTGACATACTCAAAATATCTAAATCAATAAAGTTATGGGTAGAAACGAAAAATGTGTCTTTTAGCCAAAGGGGGATAGGATTGAGGGTAGGAGGTGGGGGTGGGTTGGGTAGGGGACAGTGGTGGGGGAAAACTGGAGACAACCATACTTGAACGACAATAAAAGAAAGAAAGAAAAAGAGGAAGGAAGGAAGGAAGGTAGGAAGGAAGGCAGGGAGGAAGGAAGGAAGGCAGGGAGGGAGGAAGGGAGGAAGGAAAAGAAAGGAAGAAAACAGGTCTTTTATTTTATGGAAAAATACTAAACAGACTTTTTTGGTCAACCCAATACAACATTAATAAAACTTCAAAAGCACTTTAAGTGAAAGAAGCCCAACACAAAAGGCTATATATTGAATGGCTGCATTTAAATGAAATGTCCTGAAAAGGCAAATCTATAGAAAAAGAAAGTAAATTAGTCACCTGAGGCTGGAGGGTAGAACAGGAATTACGTGTAAATTGGAGTGATGAAAATGTACCAAATGATTATTGTGATGTTACACAACTCAGTAAACCTACAAAAATATCACTGAATTGTGCATTTAAAATGGATGAATTTCATAATATGTAAGCCACACTTTAATAAATTTGTTAAAAGTCAGTAGCAAACAAAGGCAATGCAGTGATAAAAGATTGTAAAATTAAACTTTCAATCTCAACTTCAAATATTTCCTATTTTTTATTAACTCTTAAAAAAAGAGAATAGTTCTCAAACTGTAAAAACAGAAAAATAATAATGGAGAATGTGTTTTCTGGAAGTTTAAAATGATCCATTATCAGAAAACAAGTAAGTTCAAATTAACCTAGCCATAATCAAAGGGAAAGCTTGATTTCTTCTAAACATTCGCTTTGTAGAAGACATCTCATTTCACTAAAAGTGTAGCCCACCCCCATAAGAATTAGTCCTGAACCCCCTATTCTGAAGTCAGATATTGGGGCAATCATTGTTGGCATTTTCCCCCAAAGAGCTTTTTCAAACGAATGTAAAGAAGTGGAGGTAAAGCAAGGAAGCTAGAGAAGGAGACAAGCATGTGAGATATGAAGAACCTCCACCCAGTCTCCAAAGTGGGAAAAATTTCACCAAGTTGGGGAACCAAATGTCCATAGCTGCCAAGTCTCAGGGCCAGCTTTCAGGAAGAAGAGCCACTGTCCCTCCACTCCCTCAGCACATGTGCTCCCTCACACTCTGTCCCTGAATAAATACAAGCAGACAGCTTATACCAGACAACTCCAAGCAAAACCTAGCTGCCCCCTGGAGTTGATCAACTCAGGAAGCCCACCAAAGAGATTCAGTGCCTTACCCTCCGACGGCCAGGGAATATGCAGACCACCACCTATTATAGAAGCCCCCAATCCTGAGGAGAATGCAGACTGTCCTTTGCCTCCGGTGCCCAAACCCCAAGTCAGGTATTCTTCACAGCATCCTTAACACTCCTGTTCTTTTATTTTCCTTTCAGCTAAGAGATAGCTGACCAGGACACAGTCAAGATTCTTCTAAAGAAGGTGGAATTCTGAGGTTTCAGAACATGTGTTGTGCAAAACCAAAACCTATGGCTGCTTCTCTCCAGGGTTAGCCCTGAAATAATAAGTAAGGTATGTGTGTGTTTAACTTTTTGTCAGCTTCTATGACAGGATCCTAATCAAGGCTATTTTCTATTGCATTCAGTTAGAAGATGACTTTGAGCCAGGCAGGCTTTGTAGAGGACTGATGCTGGGGAAATGACCGAGTCTGGTTCTCTTTTAAGAACTGAGAACTTTTCTTTGGTCGGCCAGAGAGTAGGGTGTGAGAAATGAACCTCCTGCTGACACAAAGAAGGGGTTCTGGTAACTGTTTATTCTACCCACAAAAGCTCTGAATGTCTATCAAACAAAAGGTGGCTTGTTTCTTTGCAGACTCAGTGATACTGTGGAATTGGCTGAGGTGGTTCCAAAAGGTGTTTGGCCAGTGCAAATGTATGAGCTTGGAGAAGGGCTTGCCAAATCCTGTTAAGGTTTATAGAAGTCAAGAAGCCATGGCATTCCAGCTCTGGCCATATTTTTCAAGTTCGGCTTAAGTTTTGTGCTTGCAGTTGACTGGCTTTTTTGTATTTTGATTTTCATTAACACAGAAGGCTTGCTGTTGGCAATAACGCCTTGGAACTTCCTTGCTAGAGCTTAACATTTCAGCACATTTTGCATTGCCTAATGATGGAGTTGCGGTTTGCCAGGAAGGGACTGTTAACGCTTTCCTCCTAGAACTGGGTAGAACTATCCCCATGCAAACCTCAGCTAGTTCAAACAAAGCTTCTGTAATGGCAAAGAGAGAGAAAACCTGCTATAAATACTTTTATAGGCTGCATAGGTGATTTACAACCGGCTTTATTAATCCTATAAAAAGGCACAGCTGAACGCCTTTAAGTTACATGCATACAGATGACTAATTAAATACACAGTTAAAAGTCTTGACCCAGCACAATTCTGACCATTAAAGAAACAAGCCTTGAATTCCCCTGTAGGCAAAAGTTTTTGGAGAGATTTGTGGGTGGAAGAAGGTGGGCGGAAGGAGGGGAAAGTTGGCATGCTCAAGGGTGGCAGGTGAGAGAGCAGGGGGGGAAACTGAGTTTCTGCTGGTTCACATTTACACTCTTCTCTACCATTATGACACAGCAGCTATATGGGTGCTCAGCACTGATGAAGGCCACTCCCTCTGACCATGCCGGGGCCACAGTTAGCTTGAGTAGAGGTAAACTGAAGTGGCTTTGGATACAGAAAGAATAACAGATTCCCAGCAGTCGAGCTGGGAGGATTGCTACTACCTTAGCAACGTTGCTCACCCCAGTTGGTTTATACATTTGGAACTAAGTCTCAGAGATGAGAGGTGATTTTTTTTTTCAGTCACAGGGCTAGTAAACAACAAAACCAGGACAAGGACCCAGAAGTGACCTCTAGAACATTAACCTCTCCGAAACACCATTCATTCCTCAGGCTGTGTTGCCAGGAGACATAACATATTTTGATGGGGGAGAGGGGATTAGTGGAAGGCAAGTCAGGTAGCATATGATTCCAAAACTCTCAATGTTTGCCAAACCATTTATCAGAAACATAAAAGGCCCTTTCAGTTTTTAAGGTTCTTGGAAGGGGCTGGGAGAGGAAGGAGTGGCCTTTCCCATTAAGGAACAAGCCCCAACAATTCCTCCATCAGCTAAGTGGGGTGTTCTTTGTTGGTTGGCCCCCTCACAAAGTCTGGCTCTGTACAAAACATTTTTAGAAGCTCCCAAATCAGACTATGAAAGCGATGTGTGAAAACACAGGGGCTGATGGGACGGGAAGATTGGAGAGCGTGCCTGAGGGGCCATGTGGAGCAGCCCATACTATTCCTCCTGCATTTAGTTCTTGAGATGACCCACCAAGGTCAAGGTCACCTCCATAACTGGGGCTGACCAAATAGGTACTGCAGGCTAGAACTTCCCCCTTTCCCAACCCACTGGCACAGCTTTACCTGCTCTGCTTGGTTTCCTTATGATTGGGGCCTTTTCCTCAACTCCAAAATGGAAGACAAATTTTCTTTCCTTTTTATTTGTGAAGCACAGGCCCTAGCTCTTGCCTCCAACAAAACATATCACCCTCACAGTTTTTCATTGATCTTCCATCCCTTTTCCCAGCTAATTCCCACCCAGTACTCAAGTTTCTGCTCAGATGTCACTTCCAAGTAAGAGAAGTCTTTTTGGATCCTAAGGGTAGATTCAAGACCCTCTCGCCTGCTCACACACAGGTGGTTATTATTCCCTCGTCACAGGAAGCACTCACTCATCTCACTCTTATAATTATCTAGGTTCAAGCTGCTTTTTTCCACTAGACCATAAGCTCCACAAGGGCATGAACCATGTTGTCTTATGGACCATTGCATCTCGGACATACATCACGGTGCTCGGCGTATACAGGGACGCTTATGAAACACTCAGTTTCTTAAATGGTCAAATGTTCCTCCTTCATGTCACCTCTTCATGGTTTCCATATCTGAAAACAGCTTTACAGAATATAATCTTTTCCCCATGAAAATAAAAAAAAATTATTTTGCTGCAGATACAGGGATAGAGATGAAAAATACTGAATGTGGGGATTGGATTCCTTTCCTACGGCTGCTGTAATTAAGTACCAAAGACCAGCTGTCTTAAAGAGCTGAAACTTGTTGTCTCACTGTTCTAGAGGCCAGCAGGCCAGAATCAAGGTATCCACAGGGCTGGTTCCTTCTGAGGACTATGAGGGAAGGATTTGCTCCGTGCCACTCTCCTTGGCTTATAGACGGCTGTTTTCACATTCACGTGGCATGCTCTCTGTATGACTGTTTGTCTCCAATTTCCCCTTTTTGTAAGGACACCAGTCATACTGGACTAGGGCCCTCCCTGCTGACTTCATTTTAACTTGATGACCTCTAGAAAGACCCTGCCTCCAAATAAGGGCACATTCTGAGGAACTGAGAGTTAGGACTTCAAGAGGTGATTGGAGGGGGACACAATTCAACCACAATAAGGGTAGTGGAAGCCACTGCAACTCTAGCTGGCCCTTTGAAAGACTAAAATCACAACAAAATAAAAAAGTCTCTCAATTTTCTCTGCAGACTGAATACAGTCACTTCTTGTAGGGCCTGGAAAGCAAGGCTAGGTAGCACAGTCTGAGGATAAAGTCATCTCCAAATTGGGAGCCTTAGGATTTTCGAGCCCTTCCACCAGAGCGTGTGAAACCCTTGGTTAAAAGTTCCCCTGGATCACCTGTCACAGTCAAAGAACTTCACCTCTTTCCCCGCACATTCATTCCTGTAGTCATGAGGAGGCAAAGGGAAACTGAGTTTCCCAAGGGACTCATGGGGTTTTCAGGTCTTACTCTAAACTCATACCATTATTCCAAGAATAACTGTGAAATTGGAATTTGAGCCATAAACCTGGTGAGTAACCAGCTAAGGTCAAGCTGAAATATGACTTTGCTTGCTGATTCACTGTTTCTCTCTGAGTCCCTTTTTCCCTCCCAGCAAAGCCATATTCGGGCAGATCTCTAAAGCAGCCTCTCTCCTCCTTCTTTCTTTCTCAATTCACATTTGTTGAATTGTGAGTGATGTTGAGCATCTTTTTCCATGTGTACAAGCCAAGCAAGGCATACTTCTTCTTTTGCAAGCCCTCTTTGTATATGAAGGAAGGTAGCTCTTAATGTGGCTCTTCCTCCCCAGCCCCCCTCCCAAATTTCCAAATTTCAGTTTTACTCATGAAATTTTCCCTGCCAAAATTTTAAATGCTTCCATAGTCAAGTAATAAGTCTTTCCCTTTTGATCTTTTACATTTTATATCTTTTTTTCTTCTTGGAAGACTCGCTGATTCCAGAGTAGCACCTTCTGTCCCCTGCTTCCAACACCAGGAGTTGCTCAGGCCCAACTTCTTTAGGCATCTTGAGGGACTGCACAGGCTCCTCATGCAATAGGTTTTGTTTTCTCAGAGGGAGCTTTGCAATATCCTGGATAAGACACATTAAATAGTCTCAAATAGCACTTTTGTTTGTAGTTTTATCATATTTTATGTAATTGTCTAGGTAGATGTTTGTGGACCAGACTGGCCTTTACTGAAGGCAGGGGAAGTGTCTTTTTCACTGTTATAACCCTGGAGCCTAATACAATGACTTGCAAACAATAGATGTTCGATAAATGCTCCTTTGATGCCATCATGAGGGTCTCTCCTCTCATTTGGGTGCCCCTTCTCCTTTAAGTGTCCATGCTTAATTCTCTCATATTATTCAGCATAGGAAATTTCATGAACCCATTGGTCACATGGTATTAAGATCATCATGTGACCCTACGCTAAAAATAGTTTTATTAGCAAAAGCAGCTAAAGACTGAATCCTTTGGAGTCACTCAAATTCTATCTTTAGGCCTGCTTATCTATGTATGAGGCTGAAGCAGACTCAGTGACTTTTCACCCAATACTTTGGCTATTTCTTAAGTTAATCTTTGTTATTTGTTCTTTCTCCAAGCCAATCACCAAAAGCCCCATTTTTAGTGGCTTCCATTTTGCTGTGACTGTTCATAAAGGGACAAAGCTCAAACTCTATTGACAAGTGAATGCCATAAATAGAATTTCCGGCACTTTTTTCATACAGCCATGAAATAAAATAATAGAATAGTGAGATCCTCTTTCCCAGGGTACATGTGTGGCAGCCATCACTCTCCTCCACCCCTTTTTTCCTCCCTCCCTCACCACCGCTGAGAAGAGAGAAGACACACACTTGCTGAACTAATTTAAACCTAAGAAACCAAATGCAATGATTTCATTTGAGGAAAACAACCCCACTTTGTGTTTCTCAGTACCACCTTAGCAAAATAAGGCTACTACTCAGGAGCTGGACAAGCATGTGAAGCAAGAGAATGAGAAGAATGAAGTGGGATGCGCCCATCAAATCCAGCACAAGTCCGCTGTTGGATTTGCTGTGAAAATGACTCACTTCATAAACAATACAGCTGCTGTGGGAGGCAGCCCTGTCAGACTTGATGGATGGCTGTGTATCTCTGGATCTTCCGCAGTTGTCGAGGCAGACAGGCTTTGGGGCCAAGCAACCATATCAAATACATCTCGAGTCAATAAGAAATATGAGAACTCTTTCTACCAATGGTAAAAAATAAAGCAAAAGTTCTCTGAATTCTGGAACTATGGACCCACTCCACATGCTGGCTGCAGCCTCTTGACCATAGTTCCACGGCTGATCTTTCTGAGTGCTCCTGCCTTGCAAGGGGAACTCTTAGAGTCACTCTTCCTTTCATAGAGCAAGGTCAATCTCAGTTGGTCCTGAAGAGGAATGCCTGAATGGGGGAATAGGTAAGTGGTAACTGTTAAGAGAAAAGAATAGATTTCTGGCAAATATGAGCTTGAGAGAACAAATCAATGGGTCGGATAATGACTGTTCCCCTTTCTTAGGGTGGATCTATCCCCATTTCTCATTTCTAACAGAAACACCACCAACAGAACAGCTCCTGGGGGTCCCAAGCAAGGAGAGCCAAGAATAACCATCTGTGGGCTGTTTTCAGGTCAGAGGGCATGGCCGTTAATGAAGATAATCCCCATCTCTCTTCTCCACTCAGGCTTAAGAGAAAATGGGTTTTGGTCTGATCTGACCTCTCAACTCCTAGAGAGCCTGAGTCCTGGACAGGAAAGTCACTAATTTGACAGAGGGAGTGTGATTGAAAGAACTCTGGAAGTCTTCTCAGTCAAATACATTTATATACCCCACCTTTGTGGTTTCTAAAAACCCCAGAGAAGATATTTCTTTGTGTTAAGACATCGAAGACACCTGTGAAAATACAATCATAAAGGGGTGAGACAGTAAGACGCTTCCAGAGGAATGCGATTCTGGTTGAGTTTCTCTGAGGAGAGCTCCCATGTGCAACGGCTCACCAGAGCACATCACCATCTCTCCTTTCTGCCGCAACTCCTTTGTCCTGTCCTCCTGTTTCACCTCATTTTCTCTTCTTCGACAAGCCTCAGTCTTAAAAGTGTGGCTAGAGTAGACCTTCATGACTCAATGTCTGGCCAAACAGCACTGGTGTCACCTGGAGCTTTTAAAAACATGTAGGCTCTTGGGCCCCACTGGAGACCTGTTGAATCAGAATGTGCTTTCTATTCAACAATAAGTGACATATATCTCTACATATATATTAACATCCATGTGTTACTATATATATATAGTAACTATATATATATATAGTAACTATATATATATATAGTAACTATATATATATATAGTAACTATATATATATATATATATATATATATCTTTTGTGTGTGTGTGTGTGTGTGTGTGTGTGTGTGTGTAAGATTTAGAAGTCCAGATTTAGGCCCCTCTTCCTAGACACCCACTCAAGAACATTCACATGTCATCCTCTCAACCCTTAAAGCACTGTCCATGGGAATTCTGGCCTCATCGGACTGATCTGGCAGTGTTGTCAGCCTTTAGGTAACCAGATGGTTTCTCTTAGGGATTCACAGTCACTCACCCCTCAGCATGTGGAAGGTTGCCTATATCTTTCCCTTGGAGGTACTTTTAGAAAAATATTTCAAAGTTCTATTGAAACCATGCATGTATCTTGTCTAGTTGAACTCTATTCCAGTCATCCTTAAGAGAGAAGGTTTTATTTGTGTACCCGGACACAAGGAAGAAGAGTGCTAACAGCCCCCTGATTTACTAGTGGGCGGGGGGGGGGGCACTGGTAACTCCCCTGAGCCCAGGCTCTCCCCAGACCAAGGATTGTACCAGCTGTTCTCTTAAGGACACTTAACTTTGAAAACCAATGTGGAATATTCTTTAGCCAGTCCTTTCAGCAATATCGATGTGTATGAAGAAGGGTCATCCCAAGGGCTTGCTCTACATTCTAAAAAGTGTTATTTCTGAGGAAACTGTAGTTTCACATGCAGTTGTAAGAAACAGTACAGAGAGTCCCTGCATGCACTTGACCCAGTTTCTCCCAATGGTAACAACTTGCATAGCTGTAGTTCAGCATCACAGCGAGCATACTGACATCAACCATCTTCAGATTTCACCAGTTTTCGTGCACTCCTTTTAGGTGTGTGTGTCTTTTGTACTATGCAACCTTTCCACATGTGTGGGTCCTCTGACCACCGCTGCAGCCCAGGTGCAGCAGGGTCATCACAATGATCCCTTGTAACACCCTTTTATAGCTACATCCACTTCTCTTGTCCCCCTGCCTTACCCCACCACCCTTGCAACCACTAGTTTCTTCTCTATCTCTATACTTTTTTAAAATTATAACCCAAGGATATGTTTACTGATTTGAGAGAGAGGAAGGGGCAGAGAGAGAACCATTGATCGGTTGCCTCCCATACACACCTTGACCAGGGACCAAACCCCCAACCCAGGTATGTGCCCTGACTGGGAATTGAACCCATAACTTTCTGGTGCACAAGATGATGCTCCAACCAACTGAGCCACCCAACCAGAGCTATCTCTATAATTTTTAATTTTAAAAATGCTATATACTGTACATGGAATCATACAGTATATAACCTTTTGATATCAGCTCTTTTCATTCAGCATAATTCTCTGGAGATTTATCCAGGCTGTTGTGTTGCATCTGCGATGTAATCCTTTATATTGCTAAGTAATATTTTATAGTATGGATAGACCAGTTTGTTTAACTATTCACCTGTTGGACTTTTGAGTTGTTTCCAGTTTATGGCTAGCACCAGTAAAGCTGTTATGGACATGTGTGTAGAGGTTTTGCGTGGACATAACTTTTTATTACTGCAGGAAAAATGCCCGGAAGTGTGACGGCTGGGTCATACAGGAGTGGCATGTTTCATTTTGTAAGAAACTGCCATATGCTTTTCCAGAGTGGCTGCACCATCTCACATTCCCACCACCAATGTATGAGTGTTTTTTTTTGCTCTGCCTTTGAAATGATTCTAATGTGACTGTCAAAATCAAAGTCCTTGCAACAGTTTCCATGAAGCACCCCAAGAAGCAATAACAGAACTGGAAGCCCTTACCCTCTTTGAGTCACATGCTTTATGCCCCCATCTGCTATAAGGTTCTCTGCCTACACTCGCTTTGATTCCACAGACTGTCTTCATGTTTTCCCTCCTCTGAGCACCTTCCAAATCCATTCTCAACATCAGCTGCAGTTCCTTTGTGTCTTGTTCTGATCCTAATCTTCTAATCCTCCCCAGATGCCTGCCAAACCCAGCAGTGTAGCTGGGCTGCAACCACAGCTCATGACTCAGCACCACGGACAGAAGAGCGGGGGCCTCTGGCTCTGGGGACCCAGGCCAGTGCTAGCCACTCACTCTTTCCAGGCCCAGAGGACAACTCTGTCTCCATCCCTATTTTGCCAAGTGTAAAACTGAACTACGGGAAGGGCAGAGAGTGCGGGCCTGAACTGAACAGGCCAGGACAGGAGTTTGCCAACAGGGAAGTTTGTGCAGGGGGTAGGCACAGCCTCAGCATTAGGAGCTTTACCATTTGGGCGAAGCCCTTCCTCGGTTCTGAACATCATGATCATAAGTATAACAATGCTATTTATTATTTATGAAGTATTTGATGTGAGCCAGAAATTTTTAAAATACACTTTCCC
This sequence comes from Micronycteris hirsuta, assembly GCA_004026765.1. Taxonomy (NCBI): domain Eukaryota; kingdom Metazoa; phylum Chordata; class Mammalia; order Chiroptera; family Phyllostomidae; genus Micronycteris; species Micronycteris hirsuta. The sequence goes on along the minus strand of PVJI01019621.1, from coordinate 7,789 downwards.
AGTGTTCGTTTCCTAAATCCTCATAACCAGTCCACAGAAAGTTCTATTCCGTTCTCTATTCTATGGCCGAGGAATTTGACACCTGAGATGACACAGAGATTAAAATCCACACAGCCAGCTTCAGAGTTCACATTTTTAACCCCATTATTTTATTCTCTCTCCAATGAGTAGAACTCTGCAGCTCCAGGGTCTACAACCCTTAAGAGAATCCTGTGTCCCAGTTTTACTAATCCAGACCCATATCATTTGCGTGAAGGGAAGGAGGGTCCATGTCGGGGGAGGGTAGCATGTCACAGGCAACAGCTGCACCATCTGTTAATCAACCTCTTGTTCTTGAGGGTTGAGTAGCAGTGTTTGGTCCACACAGACCAACATCTGGCAATTTACAAATTCCATGATCAAGGAAGACAACCAAAAAGTTGCTGCCCATACAAAAATGTTTAAGGGGATATGATATGCAGCAAGCTTCAGCCAAGGGGCGTAGGCGAGCTTGGCTCTCATCCACCTGCTCGTGGCCTTGTGGCATGCCACAAACTAGCAAGGACTTGGTGTAGCTTCATGGCATGCCACAGCCCCAAATGCATAGTTGTTGCATGCCATTCACTCTGGCAACACGCATTCCACACGCCCCAGAATTCTGCAACTTGTGCTGTTGTGCCCTCTGATGCCACAGCTTGCTGACAGTAAATACTTCTTGATAAAGGACCTCAGCTCCCAAGCTGAATGCTATTTGACCAATGTGTTAGATTCTACACCCCCCTCACTTTAAGCCACACCTCCATATTCTACACACACTCCAGCTTGCACAACCTGCTAAACATTCCATCCTGTCCTGAAGAGGACTGCCTTCTAGTAGATTCTTTGTCCCCTTAACCCATGCTTGTCATGGGACCTTCTGACATTTAGGGCTGCCAAGAACAACTTGGAATTCTCGCAACTGACACACTCCTTCCCTGACACTTGGGGGAGCCCCACCTTCCCTGGGCACATTCCATCTGCACTCCTCCCACCCACCCTGGCCCTTCTTATTCCCTCATCAGGTGGTGCCACTCAAGCTTGCAAGCTGCCCTTTTTCCCTAGGCAAGGGATTTGAGTTTAACCATTTTATCTATTTTTTTGTGATCTAGGGAAAGATGTTAGGATTTAAGAACCAGAAGGTTGTGTGACTTCCAGTCCTGATTTTTGTACTAAGAACATTCCCAGGTGCTAACAGTGCTCAAAAGCACTGGTTATCAACAATCAACTTTACCCCCCAATGCCTTATTTCACTGCCCCAAGGCAACACGTATCTTCTTTCTGTTTAATAATACCTCCCTTGCTTTATTTTCTTTCATCTCTGTCCGTAAAGTATCCAGCCATGAACTGTGAAAAATAGAGACATTTATTGAAGAAGATACAAGATACAAGAAACATTGTACATAGAACAATGACACCTCAGTCCCTTTCAAAGTCGGCACCTTGGGATCTCACACAGTTCTCCCAGCATCTGTTCCATTTGTTATACTCTGCAAAATCCTTTATTGGAATCATCATCAGCTGCCCCATTGTATTTTCCTGAATCTCACTGACTATCTGAAATCTCTTCCCTTTCAAAGGTGATTTCAGTTTTGGGTAAAGCCAAAAGTCACAGGGCACCAAATCTGGGCAGTAGGGGGCTGAGTTACCTGGTTGATTTGATGTTTCACAGAGGATTTTACCTCTGCACAAGACCTGAGGTATATAAGTGGGTGCATTGTCATGATGAAGCTGCCAATCACCAGTTACCCAAAGTTGCAGCCTTCTGATTCATCCAAATAGTTTCTGTGGAGGAATATGCAAGCTTGATGCAAAATTTGATGCAGATTTGCTGCTCTACTCAGTCATTTTGAATGCGACAGCCACATAGTACACGTGCTCACTCAATGTTGTCTCCTGCCCCCACTGACTAGTACAGTGAAGTCATCATTGTTAACGTATGCGCATTCTAGTCCACTCTCCTTAGCTGCCAGGTTACATCGATGTTGCGCAAACCATTCTCGTTATATTAACAACGGCTGGACTTTTTCCGGACAGACCTCGTATGCTGTTTTGTATGTTTCATGTCTTCATAAACCGGTTTCTATCCCTTCTGGTTACAAATGGTGGACAAAATAAAGAAAAAATTAAAGAAGGAAGGAAGGAAGAGAAGGAAAAAGATGTAAATAAAATTAAGAAATTCCAGACAAAACTTTTTCATAGCAAATAAGCTCAGAATGTCCAAGCATATTTAACTTTTCCTTATAAGTGAAGCAGTGGGCAACCAGATGCAGGGAGCATTGGAAATCTCATAGGTAAGAATGGAATAATATCTCAGATTTCTTGTATTTTGTGTATATCTTCATAGATAAGTTAAAGTTTCTGATTCTCTATCTGTAAAATGAGATTGGAATTGTGGAACTAGACCACAGTAACTAAGGTAAGACAATCTCTTACAAAATATTGGCATTACAAATACATAGTACCATTATTAGGGTAAATTAAAAGCTCTGTTTCAAGAAATATGCTAATTGCCAGAACAAAAGAATCATTTGTTACTATTACCTAGGAAGAACCACAAATGCTAATTCCAGTTTAGAAAGTGTCTTCTTTATTTACACTGAAAAAAACACTTGATAATTATGGGAGTGAGCATGCAATAGCTCAAAGCACACAGCAACTTTCCTCACCTTTTCCCTACTCAAATTGCCTTGGAAAGAATTGATCCTGGGACAATTTATTTCACATTTCAGGGCTTGCTTCACTTGGCTAACACCGCTTTTTTTTTTTTTTTTTTTTTTTTTTTTTTTTTTTTTTTTTTTTTTTTTTTTTTTTTTTTTTTTTTTTTTTGCTGCTGAATCTTCTTTAAACTCCTTCCATTGATTTTTTTCCTATATCTAAAAAGATTTATTTTTTGCTCTCAGATATGTTCTTTTCAAGATTCTTTTTTATTACTTTATTGTTGTTCAATTACAGTTGTCTGCATCCTCTCCCCTCCCTCCTTCCTTTGATGTTCATGGCATCATTCTTTGCCTGCTCTCCTCCAATCTTCTTGATTTCTGTTGCTGGGTCTTCCTTCTCTGTCCTAACTGTGGACTCTTCTCTGCTCACTATATACTCTCTCCCTTCCAGTGCTTCAGTGTTTCCCAAGTGAGGATGCCATTTCGGCTGCACAACATATTGTGCGCAACTGTCCTTTACATTGCAGCACAATTAGCATCACTCTCCCCCACTCACTCACTAAAGGACGCAGCACCACCTCCAGTCATTGTGCCAACCAAGAATATCCTTGCACATCTAGCATGTTTCAAAATGACTTTTGGAGAAGCAGTACCACACAGTTTGAGAAATTCTGCATCATGTTTCCATACCCAGCCCAAATGTCTACCCTAGGTTTAGTTCACTGTGGACTTTTAAATATTTTCACTTGGGTGATACAAAAGAATTTCAACCTTCTATCTAAAGAACCCATCATTTCTCACTTCCCCAAATCTGATTTTTCCCTGAATTCCTATCTATGTTGGCCTTACATAATAACCATCAAAGCCAGAAACCCTGCATAAACTTTCTTCCTTCTCTTCAAATCCCACATCAATTAATAAGCAAGTCTTTTCGGTTCTACTTCTTGAATACCGTATCCGTCTTTCCCCTTTTTCTCACATGATAGCCGTTTCTTTTGCAACACAATGATTTTCAACATAAGATCTTCAGCCAGCTGGTTGGCCATGAAAGGCTCCCAGTGCTGCATAATGATCAAACATATTTAAAGGAATCTTTTGGATAATAAACATCATATATACCTAAACTTATATTCTTCCCTTATTGGATGAAATATGGTTCTACTCAGAATCTTTGTTTCTCTAAATCCTTTTATTACTCAAATGTAAAATTCCTAGAGTAGGTGTGTTCTTGAGACATCTTTTGTCCCACTTAAGTGAGCTAAGGTCAAAAGAACTCATGTATCACTATCTCAGACAATAAGTTCTTACATGTAATAAAACCAATCTCAACCTTTCCCATCTCTATTCTCCCTCCCAAGTCTGGCGCTCCTCTATACTCTCAGGATTATCTTTCTAAAATACTTACTTGACATTGTCACACTTCTGCTTAAATTTGTTCAGTGGATTTTTATCACTGTAAACATTCATCTTGGTAGACCATGTGTAAAACTTCAGAATATTTTCGCTACCTCTTCCGCTTCTCTCTCTCTCTTTCTTGGTTCCCAAATTTCACATGTAGCTTCAGTAATGCCAAATTCTCAGTTTCCCAACTGCGCCTTTGTGGCTCTGTAACTCCCTGCCTTTGCATGTGGCTCTCTTGGCCTGAAATTACTTCCCGCTGCTTTGACTTCATTTGGTTTAAATATATCAATCCTGGTACTCTACAGAGAAGAGATTTTAGGGGGTGCAAGAGTAGAAGCAGGGAGACCAGAGCTGATGGTGTCTGGCCCATAGTGGTAGCATGAAGGCAGAGGCGAGCACTCAGATTCTCATATGCTTTTAGGGTATCCATTTTATATATTTTATTTAAAAGCCTATCAAAAACTTTAAACTAGTTGAGAGGTGAAAACACTGAGCCATGAGCTAATCAAGTATTTTACCAGAAAAAAGTTCCATAACCCATTTTTTCACATAGAGTATTATTCTCTGCCAAGAAAAATACCTAATACTCATTGTAAACTGAGTAGGGGTGTAATTTTAATCTTTCTTGAGGATCTTCAAAAAAAAAGTGTTTCTCTTAATTATCTAAAAAATAGTTCCCCATTTGAGAGTTTTTTTCAATGCTGGTCACAAGAAAAACCACAAAAGTAGTACTTTTCTCTCTGGCTCTTGTCCTTTTTCCCTCTTCAGCACTCTTCACTTAGTCTTACAATATGCTCACATCCTCATAAGGTCCTATAGCCTAATAATTGTATTGGTAATAGTAATAGTAATAGTAATAGTAGTGTACTAGTAGTTAGTAGTAGTAAAAATCTTAGTAATAATACAAATCATTAACTAACATTCATAGAATCTTACCATGCTAAAGGTATATGCATATTATGTCATTTAATTCTTTTAAGAACCCTAAAATGTAGGTAGCTTCTTTATCACAATTTTTCAGGAAAGGCAATTTCCAAGAAATTGCAAGCCTTGTCAAGATCATTCCCCTAACAAATTTTGTGGTTCCTTTATAGCCATTTTTATCCAGATTCCAATTATCATGTAACTATAGAATAATCCAATAAAATATTTTTAATGTTTTAATTTTCTCAAAATAAGTTTGTGTTTATTGTAAAAAAACTTAGAAAACCCAGAAAAGCACAAAGTATAAAGTATTTATATAATCACACCTCCCAGTTATGGCTATTGTTAATATTTTGTATTCTCTACTTCATACTTATAATAAATTGATATTGTTGTAATTAAATCAAGGAAACATTTTTTTTAGATTTTATTTATTTTTTACAGAGGGGAAGGGAAGGAGAAAGAGAGGGAGAGAAATATTGTGTGTTTGCCTCTCATGCACCCCGTACTGGGGACCTGGCCCACAACTCAGGTATGTGCCCTAGACTGGAAATTGAACCAGTAACCCGTTGGTTCACAGGCTGGCACTCAGTCCACTGAGCCACACTAACCAGGGCCATCTCTTTTTTAAGGTTTTAAACTTTTTTGTAATCTAATTTTTTCAGCTTAATAAAATTGTTAAAACATTTTCCCATATCAAGTTATTTACACAAAATCTTTTTTTATAGTTAAATGTTCTGTAATTATGTAGCTACACCAATAAATTTTTTAACTAAGTCCATACTGTTGGATATTTAGATTAAATTTTTACATATTATAGGTTAAAATTTTTATTATAATTAATTCAGTAATGAATACTTTTATATATGCTTAATTATTTCCTCTAGATAAATCCTTAAAAGCAAAGTTGCTAGTTAAAAATAGAAAATATTCTAAGTTTTTTTTATTTTGCTAAAATGCCTTCATGAAAGATCATTCAAATTTAAACACTAATCAGCCGTGGTTTGTGTTTTTTTTTTTCAACTAGTAGTTTTTAATGTGGCCTGCTTCCATACACTCCAGCTAGTACTCAGGATTAACTGTTACTATTTTTATTACCTGGCCTTGTTTTCTTTTCCTTTTAATAGTTCTTTCCATTTACTTTACTTTTAAAATAAAAAGGGGAAGGACTTTTGCTTCCCCCCATGAAGGAGTAGAAACTATATGGTATTTGTACCCCTCCCCCATACTCAATTCAATATCTTCAGAACTAGACAAAATATATAAAATGTCGGGGTTTTTTTTAGGTATTAAATAATATGTAGTAAGATCTTTGATTCCTGAGAGCAAGACTTGAAACCTGGACCCAATTTCTTAGCCTCAGGGTAGAGGGTGTAGCCAATGCAGAGCGGGACAGCTTCTCTGAGTTGAGGAGAGAGAAAGGAGCTTGGAAAGGCTGAGGCAGCTGGAGATTGTAGGGAGGCATTCCAGAGGGGGAGGAGCTACACAGTGCAAGTTCTCCAGAAATCTGCATAGGAGTCTCATTGAGTCTTAGGCTGAATCCAAGACTGCACATGCGTAAGTGAACACCACAAAGCCAGGTAGAGAACAACTGTAGAGGCTCCCTAATTGAACAAATCCCTGAGCTTACACAGGACTAAGAGACAATCAAGTTGTTATCATTCAGAGTGGAAAGTCCTCACTGAATACCTAAGCATTCAGTAAAGACTACAGAGAATTTAATAAGGCTATTCTAGACCTGCCCTAATAAAGTTTAACAACAAGCCTCAAAAAGATCAAACTGCAAGTAATATAACTGTCTTCCAAACTAAATGCCAATACTCTTTAAAGAAAGACAACAAAATAATACTCAATAATATAAAGATACTAATATCCAATATCCAACAAAAATTACTAGATATATGTCAATAAACAGCAAAATATGACCTCTTATTAGGAGAAAAAAATCAGTCAGTAGAAACAGGCCTACAGTGACAGAGATGTGGAACTAGCAGACAAGGGATATATATATATATATATATATATATATATATATATATAAAATTTTTGTAATGTCACTTGAGAACATTTTTTCATTGCTTTTTAGAGAGGCAGGAAAAGAAAGAGAGAGAGAGAAACATGGATTGGTTGCCTTCTCATAGGCACTCCAACTGGGGATCGAACCTGTGACCTTTCAATCTATGAGATGATGCTCTAACTACCAGCCAGAGCAAGTAGACAGGACTTTAAAAGAGCTACAGCAATTTAAAAGAAAACAAGGACATAAAGAAGAAAAAAGTTGAAAATATTTTTTAAAAAAAGCCACATAAATATTCTAGACCCCCAAAACACAATAACTGAAATGAAAGAATTCACTTAATGGGCTTAACAACTGGTTAGATATTGCAGAAGAAAAGATCAGTGAATCTGAAGATATAGTAATAGAAACTATCCAATATCAAACATAGAAAACAGAGGCTGAAAAAAAATTATAGTACCTCAGTAATATGTAGGACAATATCAAGTCATGTCATTTACATGTAATTTGAGTCCAAGAACAAGAAGTGAAAGAGTAAGAGGCAGAAAAAAATATTTAAAAAAACAACAGTGAAACATATCCCCAAACTGATTTTTAAAAAAATTAGAAACCTATAAATTCAAAAACCAGGAAGAATACCTAGCAGGATAAACAGAAAAAAAAAATATAACATCCATGGTTACAGACCACATTTTGGACCATAAAACACACCTTAACAAATTGTTAAGAATAGAAACCAGCCCTGGCTGGTGTAGCTCAGTGGATTGAGCGC
>PVJI01019620.1:18969-30766 GCA_004026765.1 Micronycteris hirsuta | reverse complement strand
TATTATTTCAATTTTCTTGAATTTGTTGAGGCTTGTTTTATGTCCTATCATATGGTCTATTTTTGAAAATGTTCCATGTGCATTTGAAAAGAATGTGTATTTAGTTTCTTTGGGGTGAAAGGCTCTGTATATATCTGTTAAGTCCATCTCTTCCAGGGCATTGTTCAATGCCACGATGTCTTTGCTGATATTTTGTTTCCATATAAATTTTTGAAATATTTGTTCTATTTCTGTGAAATATATCATTGGTATTTTAATAGGAGTTGTGTTTAATCTATAGATCACTTTGCGTGTATGGACATTTTATTGATGTTAATTCTTCCAATCCATGAACATGGTATATGCTTCCACTTATTTCTGTCTTCCTCAGTTTCTTTCCGCAATGTTCTATAGATTTCCAAGTACAGGTTTTTTACATTCTTCATTAAATTTATTCCTAGGTAACTTATTTTTTTGTTGTTGTTATTGCAATAGTAAATGGTATTGTTTTCTTAGTTTCCCTTTTTGACAATACCTTGTTGTTGTATAGATATGCCACCAATTTCTGGATGTTAAGTTTGTATCCTGCTACTTTGCCAAATTCAGTTATCAGTTCTGATAGTTTTTGGTGGAGCCTTTAGTGTTTTCTATGTACAATATTAACTCATCTGTGAATAATGACAGTTTTTATGTCCTCCTTGCTAATCTGGATGCCTTTTATTTCTTTTTGTCTGATTGCTGTGGCTAGGACTTCCAGTACTATATTGAATAAGAAATGGGTGCCAGATTTTATCAAATTATTTTTCTGCATTTATTGATATAATCATGTGGCTTATATCCTTCATTTTGTTTATGTGATGTGAAATGTTTATTGATTTTCAGATATTGTACTAACCTTGCATCCTTGGAATAACTCCTACTTGATCATGGTGTATGATTTTTTTACTGTATTGCTGGTCTAATTTACTAATATTTTGTTGAAGATTTCAACATCTATGTCCTTCAGGGTTATTAGCCTATAAGTTGCTGTCTTTATAGTGTCTTTTATGGCTTTGTAGTTAAGATAATGATGGCCTTGTAATATAAGTATGGGAGTGTTCCCTCCTCTTGAGTTTTTTGAAGGATAGGTGTTAGCTCTTTGAATATTTTGTAAAATTCATCTATGAAGCCATCTGGCGTAGAACATTTATTTATTGGGATTTGGGAGGTTCCTGCTTCAATTTCAGTAGTTGTAATCTGTCTATTCAGACTCCGATTCTTTCTGGTTTCATTTTGGAAGATTGTATGATTCTAGGAATTTTTCCATTTCTTCCAATATTCTCTTACAATCCTTGTATTTTTTTAATCCTCACCCAAGGACATGGTTTTTGTTATTTTTTAGAGGAGGGGGGAGGGAGGAAGAAAGAGAGAGAGAGAGAGAGAATCATTGATGCAAAACAAAAACATAGATTGGTTGCCTTTGTACATACCCAACTGGGAACCAAACCCATAATCCAGGCATATGTCCCAACTGGGACTTAAACTTTCATCCTTTCCATTTGCAGGATGACACCCAATGAACTGAGCCATACTGGCCAGGGCTATGTTCCTTTGTATTTCTTTGGTGTCAGTTTTTACTTACTTCTTTCATTTCTGATTTCATTCAGTTGGGTTCTCTCTCATTTCTTCTCGATGACTCTGTTTAAAGATTTGTCTATCTTATTTATCTTTTCAAAGAACCAGCTCTGGGAGTCATCCATCTTTTGTATTTTTAGACTCTTTTTCATTTATTTCTTCTCTAATCTTTATTATTTCCTTTCTTTTACTCACTTCAGACTTTGTTTTATTTTCATTTCATTTAAGTGTAAAGTTAGATTTTTTAAAAAGTTTTTTTTCTTGTTTCCTGAGGTAGGCCTGTATGTTATGAATTTCTCTCTTAGGACTGCTTTCCCTGTGTCCCACTGATTTTGGGTTGTTGTGTTCTCATTTTCATTTGTTTCAAGGTACCTTTTGATTTCTTCCTTGATCTCACTGTTAAGCAATTTATTGTTTAGTAATATGTTATTTAGCTTCCATGTATTTGTGTGGTTTTCAGGGTTTTTTTTGTTGTTGTTGTTGTTGTGATTGATTTCTAATTTCATACTATTATGGTCAGGGAAGATGCTTGATAGGATCTCAATCTTCTTAAATTTATTGAGACTTGTTTTGTGTTCTAATATGTGGTCTATCCTAGAAAATGTTCCATCTTAACTTGAAAAGAATGTATATTCTGCTGCTCTGGGATGAAATACTCTGAAAATATCATTTAAATCCAACTGATCTAGTGTGTCACTTAAGGCCACAATTTTCTTGTTATTATTCTTTCTGGGACTTTTGTCCATTGATGTCAATGGGGTGTTAATATCCTATACTATGACTACATTACTGTCAATCTCTCCCTTTATGTCCATCAAGATTTGCTTTACATATTTAGGTGCTCCTATGTTGGGTGCATTCATACTTACTAGGGTTATGTTCTCTATGTTAAATTGCTCCTTTTATCATTATGTAGTGCCTTTCTTTATCTCTTACAATATCTTTTGTTTTAAAGTCTATTTTGTCTGATATAAGTATTGCCTGCCAAGCTTTTTTTTCTCATTTCCACTTGCATGAAATATTTTTCTTCCCATAATTTTAGTTTGTATGTATCCTTGTTCTGAGCTGTGTCTCTTGTAGACAGCATATATATGGGTCTTGTTTTCTTACCCATTCAGCGACTCCATGTCTTTTGATTGGAGCATTTAAGCCATTTACATTTAAAGTGATTATTGATAGATGTGTGTTTATTGCCATTTTATTCTTTTTTTCCCTTATTTTTCTTTGTTGTTATCTTCTTCTTTTTATTTCCCTCCTTCTTCTTCCTCTTTTTTTCTTCTCCTTCTCCTTCTCTTCCTCCTTCTCCTTCCCATTCTCTTCCTTTTCCTCCTCCTCCTCCTCTTTCTTCTTCAAGCAGGCCCTTTAACATTTCTTGTAATGCTGGTTTGGTGGTAACAAATTCCTTTATCTTTTTCTTGTCTGGGGAGCTATTTATTTCTCCTTTAATTTTAAATGATAACCTTGCTGCATAAAGTAGTCTTGCCTGTAGGTCTTTGCTTTTCATCACTTTGAATATTTCTTGCCAATCCTTTCTGGCCTGAAATGTTTCTTTTGACAAATCAACTGATAGTCTTACAGGAGCTCCCTTCTAGGTAATTAACTGCTTTTCTCTTGCTGCTTTTAAGATTCTGTCTTATGTCTTTAACTCTTTCCATTTTTTATTATGAAGTGTCTTGGTGTAGGGTCTTTGGGTTCATCTTGTTTGGGACTCTATGCACTTCCTGCACTTGTACGTCTGTTTTCTTCACCAGCTTAAGGACATTTTTGGTCATTATTTCTCAAATAGGTTCTCAGTCCCTTGCTATCCCTCTTCTTCTTCTGGTATCTCTATCTTGTGGATGTTATTACATTTCTTGTTGTCCCAACTTCCCCTAGACTGTCCTCATTCCTTTTAATACTTCTTTTTTCTTCTATAATTGGGTGTCTTTTTTTCCTACCTTGTCTTGCAAATTGCTGATTTGATCATCTTCTTCATCCAACCTTCTTTTTACTTCTTCCACTGTATTCTTGATGTCAGAGATGTTATTCTTAATTTCTGACTTCCTTAAATGGTTTCTATGTCCTCTTTTATGCAGTTGAACATCCTCATAACCATTACTTTGAATGCTATATCTGAACTTGCTGCTATTTCATTTAACTTTTTTTGTTCTGGAGATTCTTTTTGTTCTTTCATTTGGGGCTTTTTTTTTTGTCTCCATTTTGGCTGTTACTTTGTGTTTGTTTTTATGTATTAGATAGTTCTCATATGACTTCCAGTCTTTGTGGGATAGCTTGATGTAATAGATGTCTTGTGGGATCCACTGGTACAATCTCTTTGATTTCCTGAGCTGGGTTTTCTAGGAAAGTCCCTTGTGTAGATTATGTGGGCCTTCCTGTTATAACTGGGTATTGATTGCTGTTGGTCCATTTGTGAGTGGAATTCACCCTCAGGCTGGTTGACTGTGAGGCTCAACCTTCTGACATGCAAGGTGCTATACAGGTGTCTTTGCCATCTTCTGTCAGTTTTCCCAAGATTCAGTCTGTGGGCTGTGGAGCAAGTCAGGTGTCTCAGTAGATCTCATCCTAGTCATCATAAACAACCACCTCCTGAGAAAACAGCAAATTCCTTCCTATTTGTTTTCTTTGTCTTCTATCTCTTTTTGTTTCTCTGTTCCTCCTTGACTGCTTTTCTTTGTGATAAGCAAGTATATTTTTAGTTTGTTATTTTAATTTTTCTGTAGATTTCCCCCTACATTTTGAGATATTTTCTTAATGCATCTTCATGCAGACCAATATACATCTTCACTTATAACAATGTATTTCAAATTAATGATAACATAATACTAATAAAATATAAGAACTTTGTTTCACTATAGTTCTATTTCCTTCCCTATTGTTTATGCTGATATTTCCATAATACATTACATCTAGATATATTATAAACTCAACAACATAGTGTTATAATTATTGTTTTATGCAATATTATGTATTTTAAAGAGGTTAAAAGAAGAAATGAGAAATTTATAGTTACGTAGCACTTTATAGCAAATCATATATTTACAATTTCTGGTGTTTTTTGTTTCTTCCTGTGGATCTGACTTAGCCCCTGAGTCTTTTTTTTTTTCAGCCCAAAAGACTTCTTTTTGAATTTCTTTTAAGGCAGGCCAGTCAGCAATGAATTTTGTCACTGTTGCTATGTGGAGATGTTTTAATTTTGCCTTGATTTTTGAAGGTAATTTTTGCTGGATATAGTAATTTTGATCGATTGTATCTTCTTTTCATCACTTAAAATATGGCATACCACTGCCTTTTGGTTACCACTGTTTTCAATGAAAAATTAATTATCAATCTTCTTGTTGCTCCCCTATACATTATGAGTTATTTTTCTTTTGCTGCTTTCAAGGTTTTTGCTTTCTCTTTGGCTTTCAATAGTTTGACTATGATGTGTCTATGTGTGTATCTCTGTGTATTTCCAGTTTTGAAATTGTTGAGTTTCTTGGATGTGTAGTTTAACATTTTTCATCAAATTTGGGAAGTTTGAGCTATTATTTCTTTAAAAAATATTTCTGTCTCTTTTCTTTCCCTGCTCCCATTACATATACATTGGTATGCTTGGTACTGTCTCCCAGGACTCTGAGGCCCTTTTTATTTTTTCAAAATTTTTTTTACTCTGAGTTTTTCAGGTTGAGTAATTTCTAAATATTTTCTTCATGTTTACTGATTATTTTTGTGCCATTTCAAGATTGATGTTGAATTCTTCCAGTGATTTATTTTTTCATTTCAGCTATCATGTTCCTCAACTCCACAATTTAATTTTGATTATTTTTTATAATTTATATATCCTAATCAATAACTCTCTTGTTCATTTACTATTTTTATACATTCTTTTAGCTCTTTAAATATGATTTCATTAGTTATTCAAATATTTTTACAAAAGTTTCTTTGGAGTGTTTTTCTTCTAAATTCAACATTCAGAGACACTCGGCAACACTTTGTATGGAATGTATTTCTCCTTAGTATGGGTCAAACTCTACTGTTGTTTTTTTTTCATGTCTTATAATTTTGCTGAAAATTGAGTATTTTAGGTAACACATTGTGGTAACTCTGGATTCTGATATTTTCACCCTGAAAGTTAATATTTTTTGTTTGTTTGTTTGTTTAGTAACTTGCCTGGCTAAAATTGAAATCTTTGTCCTTTCCTGCCCTACACACACCCCCCCCCCCGCCACACACACACAGTGTGGCTACTGTCTCTGTTTATTTTTTTTAATTCTTGCTTTTACTTTTAAGTCTAACTTTCTGTGGGTCATTTCTGTGTCTGGATAGCTTAATTGTAATTCAATGATTGGACAAAAGTTGTGCTAAAGCACTTTGAACCAGTAAGGCTTCTGCCTTCTGCTAGTGTATGTGTGTGTGTGAAGGAGAGAATACATTCAAAGTTCACAATATTTTCAAGTCTGCCCTTGCTTTTGCTTTATTTTGAGAATGTTCATATCTCTCATGTAACTGCACAGAGACTTGGGGTTGACCAGAAGAGTGTGAATAGCTTGTACCTTTTCTATTCTTTGCTTTACACATGAAGTCTCAGCCAGGAATGTCTTTGCCCAATAACAACAATTCAGGATAATAGCTCCATTGGCCCACTTTGTTTTCCTCAATTCTGACATCATCATTTCCATTGCCATTGTCTGTTGGCATGGACATCACTCGCTACTTCAACCTGAGTTCACCACCTTTTATTATGGTCCTTAGCTGCTGGTCCGCAAGGCCTGACCCACCCTGGAAGAATCTCTATGCCAGCTGATTTGGGTAGACTGGAAACAGCCTACGCACTAAGGCCATACCCTTCCACTCTTCTTATCTGAATCTCAGCAGTTTTTCAAACAAAAGTGTCTTGGATTTAGGATATTGAATGGGAGTAGGAGAGGCAGGGAATTAGATTCCCTTAAAGGCTATGTGATTCTGCCCTCCTGGAAGAAAGAGTATCATATAATTGGCTGGACAAGCCCTCAGACTGCTCCCTGGGACCACAAATGTCACTTGTGTCATTTTGAGAAAGAAGCCACAACTGCAGGAACTGGGACCTACCTAGTGTGAAGAAGAAAATTTATGAGTGGAAAGCATGAAACTAGAATCCTGGATGTTGTTCTCCCAGGCCAATAACCACCTCAGTGTCAAGTTCTATGATGCTTAAAGTCTCTAATCCATGAAAAGAGTAGGTGCTTCTACCCTGCCATCCCACTGTGGCAGGGGTGATGCCTGAAGCCCATCCCCTATCTGCTTATGCCCTATAGCCCTCTCTTTGCTTCCTGTACATTAGGGCCTTTTGACTACCCGTCTTGGGACTGGAATACTCTTGCATGGTTCACAGGTTTTACCACGAAGGTCACCTGCTTGAGGCCCTAACTGGTCTAAAGTGTGTCTCCCTCATTATCCATTACAAATCTGTTTTTAATTCTTTCTTTTTTATTTCTCTAGTTTCCATCTGCAATTATATAAAGTATTTAACTATGTGTTTCTCATTTTCTTTTCCCTTTATAAAAGAAAGGTCTCCAAGCTCAGGGACCTGTATGACCTTTATATCTGAGTCCCCAGTACTGGAGCCGATGTGGAGACAACAGACACAACAATGAATGTGGAGTGAAAAACTAAATAGAGGGACGAGTACATGAGTGAATGAATGAGCGAGTCAGCAAATTATCTCTGAGCACCTTTATATAACTCTTCTTTGAGGGGTCAGTCTTTTTTTAAATATATTTTATTGATTATGCTATTACAGTTGTCCCATTTTCCCTCCTTTCTTCCCCTCCACCCCCAAACGCCCCCTTTTCTCGCCCTTTAGTTTTTGTCCATAGGTCATACACAAAAGTTCTTTGGCTTCTACATTTCCTATATTATTCTTAACCTCCCCCTGTCTGTTTTCTACCTACCTTCTATGCTATTTATTCTCTGCACCTTTTCCCCCTCTCTCCCCCTACCACTCCCCTGTTGATATCCCTCCATGCCTTATATAAATCCCTTTAACATTTCATATAATAAAGGCTGGGTGTTTATAAACTCCTTGAACTTGACCTTATCTGAGAAGCACTTTATCTGCCCTTCCATTCTAAATGAGAGTTTAGCTGGATAGAATATTCTTGGATGTAGGTCCTTGCCTTTCATGACTTGGAATACTTCTCTCTAGCCCCTTCTTGCCTGCAAGGTCTCTTTTGAGAAATCAGCTGACAGTCTTATGAGAATTCCTTTGTAGGCAACTGTCTCCCTTTCTCTTGCTGCTTGTAAGATTCTCTCCTTATTTTTAATCTTGGGTAATGTAATTATGATGTGCCTTGGTGTGTTCCTCTTTGGGCCCAACTTCTTTGGGACTCTCTGAGCTTCCTGGACTTCCTGAAAATCTATTTCCTTCACCATCGTGGGGAAGTTCTCCATCATTATTTGTTCAAATAAGTGTTCAATCCCTTGGTCTTCCTCTTCTCCTTCTGGCACCCCTATGACTCAGATGTTGGGATGTTTAAGGATGTCCTGGAGGTTCCTAAGCCTCTTCTCATTTTTTTGAATTCTTGTTTCTTCATTCTTTTGTGGTTGGATTTTTTTTTCTTTCTGCTGGTCCACTCCATTGATTTGAGTCCCAGTTTCCTTTTCATTCCTTCTCATTTGTTCAAGTAATTGTGACAATTTTTCTTCGAATCCTGTGAGCATCCTGATTACCAGTGCTTTGAACTGTGCATCTGATAGGTTGGCTATCTCTTCGTCACTTAGTTGTATTTTTTCTGGAACTTTGATGTGTTCTTTTATTTGGGCCATTTTTTTTTTCTCGGTGCACCTGTTACTTTAAGAGGCAGAGCCTTAGGTGTTCATCAGGGTGGGGTAACCCATGTCGTTGTGTTGTGACGCTGTCTGTGGGGGTGGGGCCTGAGAGAACAATGGCACTTGCTCTGTTCTCCGCACTTCCCCAGCTACCCACAAGCAAGTTGCGTCCTTCTTTGCTGGCTCTGGGGTGAGCGGGCGGGCCTGCAGAGTTCCAAGTCCCTGTGGGTCTCCCCAGCGAACTCTCCTGTGAGGCCGGGAGTTCCTCCTACTGCCCCCTCAACCCCCACAGGTGTATTCAATTGGTAGTTTGAGGCTTTATTTCTCTGCGTTGGTGGGCCTCGTGGTCTGTTCCGCTCCCCAGCTTTTCCTCCTGGTTTATCTGCATGAGAATGAGGGACCGCCCAGTCCACCAGTCTCAGCCCTGGTTTTGCTGAGTGCGCCGGCCGCGTTTTGGCCAGACATGCCCGCCACGGGCCTCTCCAGGCAGCTGGAGCATTGCCGGTACCACTCCACAAACCACGTTTTGCTGAGTGCTCTCCACCCGGCTCTGCCCCGCTTACTGGTCTGGATGAACGTGTCTTCTTTAACTCCTTGGTTGTCGGACTTCCACTCAGTTCAGTTTTCTGTCAGATCTGGCTATTTTTTTTAATTGTTTTTCCTCTTTTGGTTGTGCGAGGAGGCACGGTGTGTCTACCTATGCCTCCATCTTGGCTGGAAGTTGTGAGGGGTCAGTCTTGATGTGGCATGAGGACAGGATGGGGCATCCTGCCTCTATCCAGCAGAGAACTAGTGAAATTTATGTGTGTGTATAAACACAGGCTTTGTTTAATTACCCAGAAAAGCTTTATTGGGGGCCTATTCTCTGCCAGGAGTGAACAAAACTGACTAAATTTCCTGCTGTTCTGGGTAAACAGGGTAAATAACTTTATTATATAAAATCATGTAATATCTTATATGATAAATAGATGTTATAATAAAACAAGGTGAGGGAGAAAGTACTGCAGGGACCAGCTACAATTTAGAATAATGTACATACAAGAGGATACTATTTAGTGATGAGAAAGAAGGAATCCTGCTGTTTTCAAAAACATAGATGGACCTTAAAGGCATTATGCTAAGTGGAATAAGTAAAATGTTATATAATATAATATGTTATGTGATATTATGTAGGTAATTATAATATATAATATGATATAATAAATATGATATAATAAACTATATAATGATTATAAATATATAATGATTATATATAACAATATATGGTATTGTGTTGCTATTGTATATTCATACAAAGTTCTGACCTCCTGCAGGCAGGTTCAGGGCCAGCTTCAGTGGGATTATGGGACATGTCTTTGGTGCCTTCCCAAAACTAAGATGCCACGTAGCCTCAGCCCCCATTCCATAGTTTTCACTTCCATGGGGACTGCATGTCTCTGAGTCTCAGTTACTTACCTGCACAGAGGAGGTAAAGTATCTACCTTGAGGCTTGTGGGGATGTTGACATGAAAAGGGAACAAGGGAGTAATAAATAAGTCACTACTGTGTGCCACTTAATTCTCACAGTCAGCAAAGTGAGGCTTAGCTAACAGCCTACATTGTTGGAGCCACCATTCCTTTTTAACTAAAAAAAAAAAAAAAAGATGGGTATTAAAAAAGGATTCAGAATTAGAGAGAATTATGCAATAGTGCACCCTCCCATACTTCTTAGCAGAGCCAACCATCATCAAACTCTTTTAATCTTGTTTTCTCCAACAATCCCTATTGGTGTGTGGGTTGGGGGGAAGAGAGTTGCCTGGAATAATTTCAAGGGAATCCCAGAATTCAAAGATACAGATTTTTAAAAAGTAACAACAAAAAGTCCTAGAGGAGAACATAGGCAGGAAAATCTCAGGTATTCCACACAGCAATATCTTCACTGATATGTCCCCTAGAGCAAGGGACATAAAGGAAAAAATAAACAAATGGGACTTCATTGAAATAAAAAGCTTCTGCATTGGTAAAGAAGACATCAGCAAAATGAAAAGGGAACCAACTCTATGGGAAAATATATTTGCCAATGATACCTTGGACAAGGGTTTGATCTCCAAAATATGTAAAGAACTCACACGACTCCACTCCAGGAAGACAAACAACCCAATTAAAAAATGGGCAAGGACTTGAACAGACACTTCTCCAAGGAGGACATACAAAGGGCCCAGAGACGTATGAAGGGATGCTCAGCATCACTAGCCATCAGAGAAATTCAAATTAAACTACAATGAGATACCACTTCATACCAGTCAGAATGGCCATCATAAACAAATTAACAAGCAATAAGTGCTGGCAAGGATGTGGAGAAAAGGGAACACTAGTGCACTATTGGTGGGAATGCAGACTGGTGAAGCCACTGTGGAAAACAGTATGGAACTTCCTCAAAAAACTAAAAACAGAGCTGCCTTTTGACCCAGCAATTCCATTACTGGGATTATACCTTAAGAATTCTGAAACACTCATTCAAAAGAACCTATGCACCCCAGTGTTCATCGCAGCACAATTTATAATAGTCAAGTGCTGGAAGCAACCTAGGTGACCATCAGTAAGTGAGTGGATCAAAAAACTATGGTACGATGGAATACTATGCAGCAGAAAGAAAGAAGGAGCTCCTACCCTTTGGGACAGCATGGATGGATCTGGACAGCATTATGCTAAGTGAAATAAGCCAGGTGGTGAAAGACAAATACCATATGATCTCACCTATTAGTGGACTTCATCAACAACAAAACAAACAAGCAAGCAAAATACAATTAGAGACATTCAAATAAAGAATAAACTGACAGTAACCAGAGGGGAGGCGTGAGGGAGATTATGGGGGAAAGAAGGGAAAGGGTTGTCAAGTAACATGTATAAAAGACCCATGGATAAAGCCAAAGAGGGGTAGGATTGGGGGTGTGAGGTGGGGGTGAATGGAGTGGGGCAAAGTGGTGGTGGGAAAATGGAAACAACTGTATTTTGAACAATAAAAAGTGATAAAAAATATCACCACAAAAAAAATAACAAAAAAACCATCATTGTGTATAAATAATTAGACAATAGTCACTTACTATTTTCTAACTTGAAATGTATTCAATTATTTTGTTCAAAAGTGTTTTTTTTTACAACAGATTTAATCAAATCAGGATTCAAATAAGACTTCATATTACATTTGGTTTTTAAGTCTCTTAAGTGTCTTATAATCAATAACATGTTCCCCCTTTTTATATTCATGCCATATATTACTTGAATATCAGGTTATTTGTCCTGTAGACTAACACATGCTTTACAATGAATAAATGAGTCAGTGCATGAATGACAGCTCATGTGCATTCTTACAGGGCATTTTTGCAGGAAAAGTGGGAGAATATTGAGTTCAACCTTAGGTCTTGAACAGTGTGTACAC
>PVJI01019620.1:0-18869 GCA_004026765.1 Micronycteris hirsuta | reverse complement strand
TGGTGTCACATCCTTAACCTGGCTGACATTGGAATGCCCTGAGGGGAGCATTACTCCAGGAAGGAATGGTGGGTCAGTAGTCCCAATGGCATATTTTCAAAGCAATAATAAAGATATCAGAAGGGCAATCTGTCAGTTGCAGACATTGGTGGTGAATGCTGAGGCTGGGCAGATGGTTCAGGGAAGAAGGACAGGGCTCAGAACCAGGTGTTACGTTTCCTGAAAATAGACATGTTAGGTCTTCAGGGCTGTCAGATGCCCCCTCATTAGCCCATCAGCTTAATTGGAGACATTGAGCACTGACATCTCACTTAGCCCTGGCATCTGGCTGGGGACTCCAGGCCTGGCAGAAGGGAAGGCTACAATGGCCAGTCCCTTCCCCTTGGGGGAAACTGAGGCCCAGAGACCTCTGCAGAAAACACTGCAGAGAAATGGCAGTGGTTCAGTGGCAGAGAATGATTGGGCAAGGTTTTAGCTCAAGGGACTGTAGAATGATAGTTCTCTATATGACTGGGGACCCACGTGGGGGGGTGGTTCTGGTGTCCACTGTTCAAGATTCTCCTGAGCTGTCTTGGAACTTTGGCCCTTCCCCATTTTTTGCCATATCATGGAGCACTCGTTCTAGGATTCATCTTTCTTTAAGCACATTAACTTTTTTTCACTTAAAGAAGTGGAAATTGATAGACACTTACCTTAATAACAAACCAACCAATCCAACTTTGCACACTATAAATGGAAAGTAATAGTGGAAATAGACTCAGTGACTTCTAAGTGATGGTGGTACATGGAAACAAGCAGGTCCATCTCAGGATGCTAAGCCTGAGGTTTGTTATCTTATTAAGTAAAAGCAGAAGGCAAGTGTTAGAGGGTGCTAATGATAGGCAGGCACCAGGTGAAGACTTTCCCCAGGTAGCCAGGGGGAAAGAAGATAATGGAAACAACCTGCTTGTCATGTGTGATGCCAACCTAATATCCAGGTCCCCATGCCTTCTTACAGATGGGAAACTCTAAGGTCAGTGAGGAGGCTCAGGCCCAACACAGAGAAGAGACTCGCTCAAGATCAACAACAGGATGCTGCTTCTGAGAGCCTTCCTTCTAGGAAGGTAACTCTGCTTCCCTGCAATCTGCTAGATTCTAGTGACCACACATACCTGCTAGTGTGTGGCCATGATCCTGGGAGAGCTGCGGCCCTCTCTGCCTTGCTTTTTCTCTTCTGTACTATAGGAACAATAACTCTCCCTTTTCCAGGTTGGTTGTGAGATGTTGTTAAACAGAGATCATTCATTTGTGGATACTTACTGAACATTGCATGTCCAGCATATAGGTGCTCCACACATGGAACCTCTTTTACCTCTAATAAGTGACTTTGTGATGTAATAAGCACCAGATATTAGAGCCCACTCCACATCAGCACCTGTGTTGGAGCATCTAATCACAGTCCAGATGATAGATACTATACAATTAGCCAATGAGAAACCTGAGGCTTCGAGATATGAAGTTATTTGCTCAAACATTAAGAGATGCTCTGGATAGTGCATGGGATGGAGGCTCCTGGCAGGCACAAGGCAGCGCTGGGACTCAGACCTGGGACACTGGCCTAAGGAGATGAGGCTTGCCCTTGATTGCCAAGCTGGCTGCTGGCAATTTCAGATTCAGGATGTTAAATTTCCAGCCCTGGGAGAACAGCAAAGCCTGTCTCTGAGCCTCTTGGGGGAGAAGATGTGTAATTATTTCAGGCAGATTGAATGCTTCTGACAAAAAGAAGGAGGGAGTAGGGAACAATGCAGGCCGCTGGTATTTCTCTTGCAACGAGCATTGCAGCCCACGACACTGTAATTAGGCCTTGGTTAATAACAGGCTCAGTATCTCCCACACACTGTCAGGGAGAAGAATCCATCTTATAGATAATTGTAGGGTTGGTGGTTTCTGAATGTCTCTTTCCGCTAGCCTGGGCTTTCCCGGTGGGGGAGCTGGCAGGACTTTCTGAGCAAACACTGGCTGGGCTGGGATGCAGACTGCGGTTGGAGGGGTGGGGGACAAAGTCTAGAGGAGTGCCCCTCCAAGCTGAGGTGAGGGGCCACCTGGAGCCGCTGCCTGGATCAGTGCTCCAGCCTCCCAGTCCATCTTCCCTGCTCCTCTACCCTACAATCCATTCTCCACAAACAGCCAGAAAGCATGGAGCTAACCTGGAAGTCATATCATGTCCCTCCTCTGCTCCACACCCTCCATGACTTCCATCGTTCTCAGAGGCAGAGACAAATCCCTGATGGTCTCCTGGGCTGCATGTCCCTCTCCATCTTCTTCTACCTTGCCCTTTCTCACTCTGCCCAGGCCCACTGGCCTGTTCCCTAGGCACATGCCCCCACATCCCTGCTTTAGGGCTTTTACACTTGCTGTTTCCTCCTCCCAGAATGTTTGTCCACCAAGTGCTCCCTTTCTTTCCTCATCCTGACTCAGATGCTCCTTTCTCAGGAACCTCCAGCACTTCCTGTTACCTTGCCCTCCTTTACTTTTCTTCTTGGCTTATTGCCTTCACACTCCCCATATATTTTACTAATTGCTCTCTGTTTTCCCCACAAGGCTGTTTGCTCCATGAGGTCAGAGGTTTTGCTCTGGCTGGTTCACAGCTATACCTCAAAAGTCTAGAACAAGTGTCTATCTCACAGCAGGTGCTCAAAAAATGACACAAAGCTGGCTTCCAGCCTGCATATTCCATTCCATGTGAAGTTCTGGTCATTACCAAGGCTCCACCCAGAGGCCCCCTCCTCTAGGAAGACTCCCTGGAATTTCCAGTGGGTCTCATCCTTCCCTGTCAAGGCCTGTTAAAGATACTTGACGTCCCACCACTCATTCACCATCTGTTCCTGAAACTGTCCCTGTGGACTCCTCCAAAGCCAGGGCCCAAGGTTGAGTGTCCTCTGGATCCCTAAGGATTGGCCATGGCCCTGGATCCTAGCAAGTGCTGAATACATGTTTCTGGAGATATATTGGCATGAAGGGGATTGAGAAGGTAGATAAGCAATGGAAAGCAAACAATAATGGCCACTACAATTAATCTGGAGTGTCCCATGGCCAGGTGCTATGCACCCTTCCTGTACCCACTCACTCCATCTCAAAATAGCCCTGCGAAGCGATAGCCCTGTTGTTATCATCATGCCCATTTCACCAAAGACAGAGGTTCTGTTAACCATGGGGTCCACATCTTATTGGTAAAAATATTTTTTGAGTATAGACCACAATTTTCTGCAATCTATTAATTTATAAATTATATATGTATTAATATTTCTACACAAATGTGCACAAAATAGAAATATTAAAGAGATGGATGAAGATAAAGAGATGCATTTCTGCTTTATTTTCTTTTTTAAATATATTTTATTGATTATGCTATTACAGTTGTCCCATTTTCCCTCCTTTCTTCCCCTCCGCCCCCCACAGCCCCCCATTTCTCGCCCTTTAGTTTTTGTCCATAGGTCATACACATAAGTTCTTTGGCTTCTACATTTCCTATACTATTCTTAACCTCTCCCTGTCTGTTTTCTACCTACCATTTATGCTACTTATTCTCTACACCTTTTCCCCCTCTCTCCCTCTACCGCTCCCCCCTTTTTTTTTTAAAGATTTTATTTTTATTTATTTTTAGAGAGAAGGGAAGGGAGGGAGAAAGAGAGGGAGAAACAGCAATGTATGGTTGCCTCTCACACGGCCCTCACGGGGACCTGGCCCGCAACCCAGGCATGTGCCCTAACTGGGAATCGAACCGGGACCACTTGGTTCCCAGCCCGCGCTCAATCCACTGAGCTACACCAGCCAGGGCTACCGCTCCCCTTTTGATATCCCTCCATGCCTTATATAAATCCCTTTAACATTTCAGCTCTGGCTGGTGTGACTCAGTGGATTGAGCGCAGGCTGAGAACCAAAGGGTCGCTGGTTCGACTCCCAGTCAGGGATATGCCTGGGTTGTGGGCCAGGTCCCCAGTGGGGGCCAAGTGAGAGGCAACCACACATTGATGTTTCTCTTCCTCTCTTCCTCCCTCCCTTCCCTTCTGTCTAAAAAAATAAATAAATAAAATATTTTAAAAAATCCCTTTAACGTTTCATATAATAAAGGCTGGGTGATGATGAACTCCTTGAACTTGACCTTATCTGAGAAGCACTTTATCTGCCCTTCCATTCTAAATGAGAGTTTAGCTGGATAGAGTATTCTTGGATTTAGGTCCTTGCCTTTCATGACTTGGAATACTTCTCTCTAGCCCCTTCTTGCCTGCAAGGTCTCTTTTGAGAAATCAGCTGACAGTCTTATGGGAATTCCTTTGTAGGCAACTGTCTCCCTTTCTCTTGCTGCTTGTAAGATTCTCTCCTTATTTTTAATCTTGGGTAATGTAATTATGATGTGCCTTGGTGTGTTCCTCTTTGGGCCCAACTTCTTTGGGACTCTCTGAGCTTCCTGGACTTTCTGGAATTCCATTTCCTTCACCAGCTTGGGGAAGTTCTCCTTCATTATTTGTTCAAATAAGTGTTCAATCCCTTGGTCTTCCTCTTCTCCTTCTGGCACCCCTATGACTCGGATGTTGGGACATTTAAAGATGTCCTGGAGGTTCCTAAGCCTCTCCTCATTTTTTTGAATTCTTGTTTCTTCATTCTTTTCTGGTTGGATGTTTTTTTTCTTTCTGCTGGTCCACTCCGTTGGTTTGAGTCCCAGTTTCCTTCTCATCCCTATTGGTTCCCTGCAGATTTTCCCTCATTTCTTTTATTGTATACTTCATTTGTTCAACTAATTGCAACCATCTTTCTTCCAACCCTGTGAGCATCCTGATTACCAGTGTTTTGAACTGTGCAGCTGATAGGTTGGCTATCTCTTCGTGGCTTAGTTGTATTTTTTCTGGAACTTTGATCTGTTCTTTCATTTGGGCCATTTTTTTTTCTCAGAGCACCTGTTACTTTAAGGGGTGGAGCCTTAGGTATTCACCAGGGTGGGGAAACCTATATGGTTGTGTTGTGACGCTTCCTGTGGGGGCAGGTCCTGAGAGAACAATGGCACTTCCTCTGCTCTCTGTACTTCCACCACAACCCACAAACAAGTTGGGCCCTTCTTTGCTGGCTCCGGGGTCAGTGGGTGGGTCTCTCCAACAAACTCTCCTGTGAGGCTGGGAGTTCCTCCCGCTGCTGCCTCAACCCCCACAGGTGTTTTCAATCGGTGGTTTGAGGCTTTATTTCCCCACGTTGGTGGGTTGCACTGGCTACTCCGCTCCCCGCTTTTTCTCCTGGTTTATCTGCATGCGAATGAGGGACTGCCCAGTCCACCAGTCTCCACCCCGCTGGGTCCAGGTGGGCAAGCCGCGGGTTTTGCTGAGTGTGTTGGCCTCATTTTGGTCAGACGCGCCTGCCGCAGGTCTCTCTGGGTGGCAGTAGCATTGCTGGTACTACTCCACAAACCGCTGTCTTGCTGTGTGCTCTCCGCCCGGCTCTGCCCCACTTACCTGTCTGGATGAATGTGTCTTCTTTAACTCCTTGGTTGTCAGACTTCCACTCAGTTTGATTTTCTGTCAGATCTGGCTGTTTTTGTTTATTTAAATTCTTGTTTTTCCTCTTTCGGTTGTGCGAGGAAGCACAGTGTGTCTACCTAGGCCTCCATCTTGGCGGAAAGTCCCATTTCTGCTTTCTTTTCCACGGTGGATCTTATATAACCTCTGGACTGCACATCCTGTTTTGGAATCCAATCCACTATGGAAAGGAGTGTATGCTCACGAATCATGATGTTCAGAGCAGAGGCTCTGGGACCATATTGTTTGGTGTCTTCTTCATTTATTAGCTGGGCAAGTTCACTTAGTAACTGGGGCAAGTTGTTTAATGTCTCTGAACCACACTTTTCTCATCAGTGAAGTGGGGATGGACATAGGCTCAGCTTCGTAGGGCTGTGGTGAGGAGTAAATGAGACCATCTCTATAAAGTGCTTACAACAGAGTCTGGTGCCTTGTTCACTGTTACTATTAGGAAAATAACTTCTTTCTGGAAATGAGTAAAATAATAGCCAGGGTCAGAAAGTCGAAGAGTGAGGACTTCAGAGAGAAATTTTGTCATCATCTCTTCTGCTCTGTGTCAACACTGACTCTATTTGGAGCTGAAATGCCTCTTTGCAGTTAACATGTGGCAAGAGTGGGTAGAATCAGGGCTGTCTGAGCACTACCTTTGTGTGTGACCAGATCAGGTTCCCTGTCAATACAATAGGATAACACCATGCAGCACTAGGGTCAGAGGCTTGGATGACTCAATGGGGGTCAATGTGTTTTGCCTATTGGAGGAGGAGGCTCAGGACTACTGGAACTTGAATAGAAACCTGAGCAGCTTCTGGCCAAGGACATTACTTGTCAGGGTCATAACCCTTTCATACTCTGCCCAAATTGGTAGTTTCAATTCATGGCTTCCAGGATGATTTTTTCCCCCAACTAATCTGTGGGAAGACTACATCAGAATCACCTGGAGAATATATATATATATATATATATATATATATATATATATATATATATATATATATATATATATACAGCTATATATGTGCCACATAATGACATTCTGGTCAACCATAGGCCACATATACAAGATGGTGGTCCTGTAAGAGTAAAATGGAGCTGAAAATTTCCTATTGCCTAGTGACATAGCCATTGTAAAGTCATAGTAAAATGTACTCCTCATGTGTTTGGGGTGACACTGTTGTAAACAAACCTACTGTGCTGTCAGTTGGATAAAAGCATGGCACATACAATTATGTACATTATATAACATTGATAATGATAATAAAAGATATGTTACTGGTTATATGCTTATTACACTATACTTTTTATTGTTATTTTAGAGTGCATGCTTTCTATTTATGAAAGTGTTTGCTGTGAAACAATACATTGTATTACACTAGCGGAGCTGCATGCATCTCGTGCTTACTGTGGCTCTTGATTGCATCATTTTCTTTTATACTTTATTTTTTCTCATGCTGTTTTGTACAGTAAAATGCTTACAGAAAAGGCTTGTTCCTTGTGGTACAAGCTTGGAGCCTAAGAGCACTAGGCTATACCATACAACCTAGGTGTGTAGCAGGCTAGACCATCTAGGGGTGTGTACATGCACTCTGTGATGTTTGCACAATAATGCAATCACTTAACAATGAATTTCTCAGAACACATCACCATCATTATGAAGCACATGACTATATATATACACAGTTGGAATCCCTGGACCTACCCCATCTGGTCCCACTGGGATCATGGGGGAAGGGACTCAGAAATCGATATGTGTAACAAGTTCCCCAGGACTCTACAGCATGGCTCATTTGGAATGGTTGTGTTTATAATCCATATTGCCTGCTTTACAGTTTATAAGGGACTCAGAATCTATCTCTGTGAGGGTTATACACCAGTGGTCAGAATCAAATGGGGCTGGGGTTCAAATTCACAAGCAGCATGATTTTGGATGATGTGCTTTATTGCCAAACTTCAGTTTTCTCATCTATAAAAGAGCACCTGTTTTTCTCAAAAATGAGGTCTAAATCCTCCAGTAGAGGATAGGCTGGTAAGTGCTCAATAAGTAGAAAGCAGATTATTACTGTCATATTAAAAATAGTTAACAATAATAATTAGATATTATGTTACATATAAAATATTTTCTAGGAGTTTAAGTTCATAAGTAAAGGATCTTAAATAGAAAAAAAATACCGGTCATAGAAAAGAAACCCCAGATCTACAGATTAGAGCAAAACAGTGTACAAGTCATTTGCTAATTATGTTCAAAAGAAACTTGAAGCAAAATGGAGCCCCTCCTCTGTCTTCACACATCCCCAAAGGGAATGTGCTGTGTCAGTGCCACACCCACCCACTACTCATTTGTCTTTCTTTTCAATAAAAGAACAATTGTATAAACAAAATCAGAAGCTGAAAAATAATACAGCAATATATTTAAACAGACACTTCTTCAATGCAAACACATTTAAAAGTTTCACATTAACTTTTTTCTTTAATTACTTTAATATAAAAGACATCAATGTTCCATATTTCAAATGATATAAAAACAGTTTAAAACCTTCTAATAAGTATTTAATGAAAATAAATTTATGGAAGGTATCAATGACTACCAGATTAATACTACCAAACCATTAGTGATGCCTTTTGCATTAACAATAATATATGGAGGGTAGATAGAGAAAACATCAAATAAGAATATGGACATTTTAAAGCTACATTTTCCTAGCCTTTATCTTTTTATTTTGTGCATATTATAAGATGTACTCAAGATGATTGTAAAGATGTTTAACTAAAGTTATACTTCAAATGCCAGGTGGGCTTTGGCCTGATTTGACATGAACAAAACCATTGATTGACACATAGGAACTGTTAGGTTTTTATTTTTTAATTTTTTAAAATTAAGATGTTCCCCTTTGTCCTCCTCTAACCAGGTTCCTCCCCACCCCCACTTCCTCAGGCAATCCCAACTGTTGTCCATGTCCATGGGTCCCGCATGCATGTTCTTTGTCTACTCTATTCCCTATGCTGTACTTTACATCCCAATGACTATTCTGTAACAACCAATTTGTACTTCTTAATCCCTTCATCCATCCCCCAACTGTCCTCCCATGTGGCATCCAGCAAAACATTCTCTGTATCTATGATTCTGTTTCTCTTCTTCTTGTTTCTTTTTTAGATTCAACTGTTGATAGATATGTATTTATTGTCATTTTATTCATATTTTTTATCTTTTTCTTCTTCTTAAAGAAGATCCTTTAACATTTCATATAATACTGGTTGGTAATGTTGAACTCCTTTAGCTTTGTTTTGTCTGGGAAGCTCTTTATCTGTCCTTCAATCATGAATAACAGCTCTTCTGGGTAATCTTGGTTTTACATCCTTGCATTTCATCATTTTGAATATTTCTTGCCAATCCCTTTCAGTCTAAAAAGTATCTGTTGAGAAATCAGCTGACAGTCTTATGGGAGCACCCTAGTAGGTAACTAACTACTTCTCTTTTGCTGTTTTAAGATTCTTTCTTTGTATTTAACCTTTGGTATTTTAATTATGATGTTTATTGGAGTGGGCCTGTTTGGGTCCATCTTGTTTGGGACTCTCTGCACCTCCTGGACTTGTATGTCTATTTCTTTCATCATTAGGAAAGTTTTCTTTCACTGTTTTTTCAAATAAATTTCCAATGTATTGCTCTTTCTCTGGTCCATCTGGCACCCCTATGATGTGAATGTTGTGAACTTGAAGTTGTTCCATGGGCTCCTTACACTCTCTTCATTTTTCTTTTTGATTCTTTTTCTTCTTGTGTTCTGACTGGTTGTTTTTGCTTTCTTAAGTTCCAAATCACTGATTTGATTCTCATCTTCATCCCCTCTACTGTTGATTCAATTCCCTGTAAGTTGTTCTTTATTTTAACTAGTGTATCCTTCATTTCTGACTGGATATTTTTGTACGCTTGAGGTACTTACTAAGTTCCTTGAGCATCTTTATAACCAGTGTTTTGAACTCTGCATCTGATAGATTGCCTTTTTCCATTTTATTTAGTTCTTTTTCTGTTTTTTTTGTTCTTCTTTTGGGGGTGGGGGGGTGGGGGACATGTTTCTCTGTCTCCTCATTTTGGCAGCCTCCCTGTGTTTGTTTTTATGTATTAGGTAGAGCTACTATGTCTTCCAGGCTTGAATGAGTGGCTTAATGTGGGAGGTGTCTGTAGGGTTTAGTGGCACAGCCTCCGCTATTACCCAAGCTGGGTAGTCAAGGTGCACCCACTCCTTGTACACCCTCTCCTTGTAGTTGAGCCTTGATTGCTATTGGCATGTAGAAGGATAGCCACTGCCTGTGTTCTGTCCAGGGTAACACAGAATTAGCTACAAAGCAATCTGCAGATGGCTGCTACTTGTGCTGGGCTTGGAGGTGCCCAGGCAAGGCCAGTGAGTTAACTAAGGTTGGCCGCTACTAGTGCCAGGCCAGGGGCATCTTAGAAAGAGGTGTGAGTTCTCTGAAGCCAGATGCTACACGTTTGAGAGAATTTAGAGAAATCTGAAGCATGGGCAAAGAGAAGTCATTCACATGGAAAAGCCACTGGAAACAGCTTGGGTTGGTCTGAAAGTTGGGTGTGGCAGGGCCTCAGGGAATCACCAGGGTGGGCCAGACAGTGTGAGTCAGGTTGATGGAGTCTCCGATATGGCGCCTGCCTGCTGGCTCTGTGAGGGGAGGGCTCAGAAAAGGAATAATGCCTCTGCCATCATTTCTGTCTGGGAGAAAGCTGACCTCCAGCTCTCACCCTGATGCAGGACAATTCAGTTCCTCCTGGTATGTCTCTGATGCATTTTGGTCTGCTGCCCCAGTGCTAGAGCTCAGAGGTAGTTGGAGTATGTCTATGCATGGGCCCTTTACTAGGAATTGCCTGGGACTCTAGAAGTTTGTCATCCACAATCTCAATCCTTGCTGGTCTTTTTTAGCCAGAGGTTGTGGGGACTTATCTTCCTGACACTGGAACCCTGGATTGGGGGGCCTGATATGGGGCTGGGACACCTCACTCCTGAGGTATCCCTCCCAATTTTTTTTTTAAAGATTTTATTTATTTTTAGAGAGAGGAGAAGGGAGGGAGAAAGAACAATGTATGGTTGCCTCTCACATGGCCCTCACTGGGGACCTGGCCTGCATCCCAGGCATGTGCCCCAACTGGGAATCAAACCGGGACCTTTTGGTTCCCAGCCCGTGCTCAATCCACTGAGCTACACCAGCCGGGCTCCCTCCCAAGTTTTATCCTCCACATGTGGTTGTGGGACCAGCCCATACTGTATCTCCACCACTTTTTACCAGACTCAATGTGGTTTCTTCTTTAATTCTGTAGTTGTAGGACTTCCATTCAGCTCAATTTCTGATGGTTCTGAATGATGGTTGTTCTATAGTTTACTTGTAATTTTGATGTGGTTGTGTGAAGAGGCGAGCCATGTTTATCTATGCCACCATCTTGATTAGAAGTCCAGAATCCCAGGTTTTCAGGTTTTTTCAATTGCCCAGAGTCTCTCAGCTGAAGAGTATTGCCTTATAAGCCCTTTTTTATTTATTATTTTGGCCTTCATTACTGTGTTTTACATAATTATTAATTAGGTGCAAGGGTATCCTGTGGTAAATGGTGTGATGGTGTGATTGTCAATAATTAAATAAAACACTTGAGAAAAATAGGATGTGTGACTTAGTATCATAAGAGCACTCTAAGCCCCAACTCAATGGTGGCTTGAAGTTCCTCTGTGTGATTTTTAAAATGCTTCCTGCAGAGCAGCCATTGCATTTGTAATGATTCTGACAGTTCATCTGAAATTTTCTGGTGTTTTCAATATTAATATGAATAGAATAAAACTGCAAAAGCCTTTGAAATTCTGTTCTAGTTAGCGTATTTACAAAATCCAACAGTCAAAAGTAACTGAAAAATTGACCATAGACCAGGGATTTGGTGTCCAGGCTTTCTCCAGGTTAATAGGTAGAATTAGATGATACAAGAAATGACTGTGACATCATCAGTGCCCATCGAGATTTTGTCCAAGGGAATTTGAGATGTGGGAAATATGAATTTAAAAAGGTATTTTTACGTATTTCTTTAAAAGGCACTGATATTGTTCTCAAAGTATCAATCCATGATTTCACAAAGTCCATCCTTTTAACCAAATGTCTTGTCTAACTACTGCCAACATCTGTGAATCAGTTTGTCTTTTCCAATATTTAAAGAAGGTTCTAAACCCTTTAGACCTCCAACATGCTGGAGGATACATTTCAACTCTTTGCATATTAAAGAACTTAAGGCAAGCTATTTTGTTCTCAAATATCCTTCAAAGGAGTTCAAACTCAGGAGTAAGTAGGGTGAACTTAACCAGTGCAGTATCCATTGTCATAACCTCATGTCATTGTCCTTAAACTTCACCCAGCAGGAGAATCAAACAGTGAACCCATTATGCTTTTGGAGCAGGAGGTGTAGAGTGGGGCTCAGAAGCCTGTTTTCTCAACACTCGTGGTTCCACTGCAGGAGGCCCATGGACCGCACTTTGAGAAACAGCTATTTGCAACTTCTGTCTGTTTTCCTTCAGTGTGAGGTGACCACTGACAGGACGATTTATTACTCTGTGGTTCACAGGAATGAGATGCACACAGACATTTTTGGAATGCCATAAATGGTATTAGGCATCATGGAGTCCAATCATGGAATGAAAATATGCACACTTAGTGTGGTGCTTAGTGCTGGGTCTTAATGCAACCCCAGACAATCCTGTCTTGATTATTGGAGTCTTAAAACACATATTGGTATCTGATAAGGCAAGCCCTCTTTAGGCGTGTCCTGGCTCTTTTTGGGTTTCATATAATTTTTTGTGTGCTATTTATTCTTCTTTTAAGTTGATGTATAATTCCCATACAATAAAATTTATCATTTTAAAGTGTACAATTCAGATTTGTTTAGTATACTCAGGGTTATGCACCACTATTTACCACTATCTACTTCCAGAATGCCATCATCTCTCAAATAAACCTAGGACTTTTTAGTGGTCACTTCCCTTGTCCCTTCCCCCAGGCAACCACTAATCAAGTTTGGATTAGCGGATTTCTAATCTCTATGGATTTACCTATGCTGGACATTTCATATAAATGGAATCATGCAGTATGTGGCCTTTGTGCCTGGTTTCTTTAGTTCAGTGTTTTCAAAGTCCATCCATATTGTAGCATGTGTCAGTACCTTGTTTGTTTTTCCATTGTGTGGATAGACCACATTTTGTTTATCTGCTTAGTAGTTTGTGGAAATTTGGGATGTGGGAAATATGTGTCCAAGAGAACACATATTGGCCATTTTTTTGCTACTGTTAATAGTGCTGCTGTGAATATTTGTGTACAAGTCTTTGTGTGGACATAGGTTTTTATTTATCTTGGGTATATACCTAGGAGTGGAATTGCTGGGTCATACGATAACTTCTGTTTAATTCTGTAAAGACCCTGTAAACTGTTCTACACCACAGCTGCGACATTTTGCATTTCCACTAGAAATGTGTGAGATTTTCAATTTCTTCACATTCTCTCCAGCACTCTGAAATTAAAGCTGTGCCAGTAGGCATGCAGTGGAATGCTGTTGTGGTTTTTATTTACTTTACCTTATAACTAATTATGTTGAGTATCTTTTCATGTGTTTCTTGACCATTTCTACACCTTTGGAGGACTGTCTATTCAAATTCTTTGTACATTTTTAATTTGGTTATCTGTCTTTTGATTGTAAGAATTTATTTTACATTCTGACTATTAGAACCTTATCAGGTACATGATCTGCAAATATTTTATCCCACTTTGTGCATTGTCTTTTCACCTTCTTTGTTTGTTTGTTTGTTTCTTTTTTTATTGTTGTTCAATTACATTTCCCCCATTTTTCTCCCCTTACTCTCCCCTGCCCTATACATGCCCCACCTTCCACATTCAATCTTCCCCCCTCCCTATTGTCTGTGCCCATGGGTCCTTTATACTTGTTCCTTGACTTGTCCCTTCCTCTCCTTTCCCCTGCCATCCCCCTCCCCATTTCCCTCTAGTCACTGTCAGTTTGTTCTTTATTTCCATGTCTCTGGTTCTATAAACTGCTACAGAAGTTCCCTTTCCAATATTAATTTGTAAAAAAACTAAGGTTTTATTTGTTTGTTTTCCTGAAGCTACTAGAAAATATAAAGAAGAAAGAAAAATGACTGTATATGGGAAGTAGGACGTATAACCAGAGACATTGAAATTAGGAACAATCTAACAATAGCCAGAGGGCAGGGGGAAGGGGATTGTGGGGAGAAGGGTTTTCAGGAACTACTGTAAAACACACATGAACAAAACCAAGGGGGACGGTGGAAGCAAGGGAGGAAGGTGGGCTTGGATGGGGTGGGGGGAGGGGAGTGGAGAAAATGCAGATAACTGTAATTGAACAACAATAAAGTAATTTAAAAAAAAAGAAAAAATAAAGCATCAAAAAAAATTTATCTCCTTTTTTTGTATCTTCTTTTACTGAAAACATACATCTTTTCACCTTCTTGATGGTGTCCTTGGAAGCATGTGTTTAATTTTGATGAAGTCCAATTTATCTATTTTTCCTTTGGCTGCTTGTGCTTTAACCATCATTAAGAAACTGTTACATTATCTAAAGTCATCCTCCAAGTGCTTCATAGTTTCAACTCTTACATGTAGATCTTTGATCCATTTTGAGTTAATTTTTGTGTATAACCTAAGGTAAGGGTCTAAATTTATTGATTTTCTGTGATTATCCAATTGCGCAATACAATTTGTTGAAAAGACTGTTATTTATTTATTGAATTGTCTTGGCATCTTTGTCAAAATAACTGGTCATATATACATGGGTTTATACCTGGACTTTCAGGGCTTTTCTGTTGATCCATATGTTTACCCTACGCCAACACCACACTGTCTTCATTACTGTAGCTTTGTGGTAAGTTTTTAAATCAGAAAGTATGAATCCTCCAACCTTGTTTTTTAAAGTTTTTTAAGGATTGTTTTGGCTATTCAGTGTCCCTTGCATTTTCACATAGATTTTAGGATCAGCTTATAAATTTCTCTAAAAATATCCATTGAAATTTTGATTGAGAATTCACTGAATCTGTAGACCAAAATATTGGGAAGTATTATCATCTTACCATTAATAACATCTGTGAACATTGATCATTTTCCTTTTATTTAGATTCTTTTCTTTCAACAATGATTTGTAGTTTTCACTATATAGGCCTTGCACTTTTTTGGTTAAATTTATTCCTAAGTATTTTATTCTTTTTGATGCTACTTCAAATTGAATTGTTTTCTTTACTTGCTCTTTGGATTGTTTATTGCCAGCGTGTAGAAGCACAGCCTATTTTTGTAGATTAATTTTTGTTTCTATTAATCTTGCTAAATCATTTGTTAGTTCTAATGGGTTTTATGTTGTGGACCATATAAAATTTATAGTCATCTTGTCAGCATCCCCAAAGAAACCTGTTGAAATTTTGATTGGAATTGGACTGAATCTATAGACAATTGGGAGTTGAATTGACATCTTTGTAATATTTAAATTTTCTTATCAAATATCTCTCTATTTCTTTAGGTCATCTTAATGCTTTTAGATTCCATTTTAATTTCTTGTGTACAAGTCTTGCACATGTATTCTTGAATTTATCTCTTGGTAGTTTTAATTTTTCTTGAGTTTACAAATTTGTCTTTGAAAACTAATGCTTTGAAATGTTTTTTGTTGGTATATAAAATACAGTTGCCTTTCAATTGATTTCCCATTGTGTTTAGTAACTTTTGTATAGGTTCTATGAGGTCCTATTAGTCAAAAATTAAAATTAGTCCAATTCTGGACATTTGAGGACTGAAAGAAAGGAAAGAGCCGAAGCTGATATCAATGTAAGTAAAATGTCACTTGTTTGCTGATAGTATCACTGTACTTTAAACACGCAAGCTGTGCAGTGGCATGGGGCATGCCATTGACATGTTCATCTTTATTGCTTCTTTTACTGATCATGGGCTTGGATATAATTCAATAGGTGCGGGTCTCATCCTCACCATGGGTGGAGATGGAGCCCACAAAGTGCTGGACAGGAGGAAGTGAAATGTTAGTGGCCCTGAGCTTCTCCCAGTTAGAGTTGCAGGGGGCGGAGCAGTTAATGATGTCAGAAGGGAAGATTCATGGTGCCATGCAGCAGGGGATTCATTTTCTTTTTGTACTCAACCAGTAAAAGACTCCTCCTCAAAGCTGTTGAAGATCCCTATCTTCAGGTGCAGAGATTTTCAGGGCCATAGACCACAGCCATGGGTGATTCTGCGTGAGGAGACATCATCCTTCACTCCTCAAGCCAAGACCCAGAACACTTGAATCTGGAATCAGCTCCTGGAAGGAGTTGGTGGAGCACTGCCTTGCATAGCTCCAGGACACACCATCCACATTTCATTCCAGAATTACCATTTATGGGGCCCTTACTCTGGGCACAGCACAGTCCTAAGCACTGTCCTCCAAGAGATAGAAGTAAACAGGATCAAAGTCATCAGCAGAGCAAAGGCAGATCCTAAGACGTCAGCTTTCAGCACCTCAGCTCTCAACTGTTATGTCATCTGTGCCTTCCCAGCCTGGAACAATGCATCTTCTGGACAGAGCAGAGAAAATCTGCTCAGGTTCCCTCCGAATCAGGTCTTGGATCTTTTTATTTATATTTTGACTTTTGGATCTTTCCAAAATATCACTTTAAATTTTTGAAGTTTTTTCTTTTTCTTTTTTGCTTAGTCTCTCTTAGGGGGGCTTCTGTGACTTTGGTCAAGATGTTATACATGTGAGGTTAAGGTCAGGGGTTGAATTCTCTACCTTTGTAGCCCTGTGCTGGATTTGGCATATGGTTGAGACTGACAATATTTATTAGAAGGATAAATTATCAGTTTTCACAGGGATACTTCTGAGATAAAACCAGCTTACATTCACTGAAAGTTCACTACATGTCAGGGATCACTAGTATTTAAAATGCAGTAAGCTATTTAATCCTCACAACAACCCTATGAGCTAGTACATTGTGATCCCCACTTTATAGACCCAGAGGCTGAGGCTCAGAGAGATTATGTCCTTGCCTGAGTTCTCAGCCATACTGATTGGGAGCTGAGTCAGAATTGAACTTGGACCATTGAATCCAAAACCTGTCTCATAGCCTCTATATATGGGCACATATTGTATGACTCTACGTGGAATGAGTCTTCCTCTTCATCTTTATCAGGGTCAACCAGCCACTGTTTGGATATATCCATTGATATTTCAGTACAGTACTGCTCGCGCCCCACCTTTCCTGCCTGGTTGCACTGCTCCTGGCTTCTTCTCTGCCCCATTGAACTGAGTGAAGTTCTTTGAGGTAGAACCTCCCCAAGTTCTTTCTTGTCCATCCCTCTTCATGATACGGTTTTGTTGGAAACGTTAGGCCACATTTGCCTGGATAGAAAGCCGACTTCAAAATCTGGTGTATTCCACTGAATTGAAAATGTCACTGGTTATAAGATGAACCTTTATTTTATGTGCACTTGAAAGAGAAAAATGCTGCCAGTTAAACTTTTTTTAATATTTTATTTATTTATTCTTAAAGAGATGGGAAGGAAGGGAGAAAGAGAGGGAGAGAAACATCAATTTGTGGTTGCCTCTCACACGCCCCCCGCCCCAAGGACCCAGCCCACAACCTAGGCATGTGCCCTGACCAGGAATTGAACTGGTGATCCCTTGGTTTACAGGCTGGCCCTCAATCCACTAAGCCACACCATCCAGGACTGTTAAACTTTTTAAAAATATATTTTATTTATTTATTTTTAGAGAGGGAAAGAGAGGGAGAAACAGAAGGCGAGAAACATCAATGTGTGGGTGCCTCTCATGCACCCCCTCCTGGGGACCTGGCCTGCAACCTAGACATGTACCCTGACTGGGACTAGAACCAGAGACCCTTTGGTCCACAGGCCAGCACTCAATCCACTGAGCCACACCAGCCAGGGCATGACAGTTACACTTTAACATAATGCTTTCTTATCTCTTGGAATTCTTTATTTCATTGTCATTGAAAGAGCTCTTTAGACCAGAGTTTATCATTTATTACTCTTGTGCATAAAAACATAAGAAAAATAAGTTGCTTAAATTAGTCCTAAAAGTTGTTCACTTTCAGAGTCTGTTTTGAATAATTTTTGACTTGGTTGGAGATATCTGTGGTTTTCCAAATAATATTGTCTTCTGTGTCATTAAGACTATTGAGGTTGCAGCATTTCTAACAAAAGCACTCCACTGTTACCTCTGGGGCTCTCTCCCAAATTTCTGGCACACGTTCTGGGAATTTTGATGCTGGTGTTTTCTCATGTGGCATGTGATGGCCAACCACCTTCCTGTATCTGTAACAGAGTGACAGCTCCATCTCTGTGCACAAGGCTTCTCTTTCTGGAAATGGTAAAGCATTCAGTGACTGCTTTGCAAGAAAATATGATTTTTCCTCTTATGACAAATATTTGCTTTGTATAAATGTCACCTTTATACTCTGCTCCCTCTTTTTGCATATACAACTTCTCACTTGAATGCCAAATCATAATGTAATCTTGTTGAAGACATTTTAAGTGGCAATTAAAAGCAACATGTGTCATTCCAACAGTGCACAAGCCTCTACAGAGTGATGACAAATGAACAGCCTTGACCTAGCTCAGGCAAGCCTAGGCTGTGACAGCTGCAGGCCCGCTGCCATCTGGTGACCGGGACAGTGAGCTGCTATCCTTCTCAGAGAGCTCCCTGAGGGCAGGGGTGCTGCCTCATCCCTCTTCATACCCCTAGGGCCTGGCACAGGGAAATGTTTTTCCAGGGAGTAGATGAATTGAGCAAGACACACTGTAGCTGGTGACAGTGTTGGTGTAAAAGGATTCAGGAAGACACAAAAAAGCAGACGTACGAACTCAAATCACAGAAGGCAGGGGTCAGGTAGTTTGGAGGTAAAGTGCCCCCCTTGCCAGAAGTAGACCCTAAAAAGATTACAGTTTCAAGCCACAGGAAACAATTGGTTGTGTATGATAGATTATCAGACCTGAGAGGGTCCTAAGAGAACTTGTTCAACCCCCAACAGCTAACTTATGGAGGAGTCAAGGTTCAGATCTGAGGGCCCAGCCCCATGTTGTCCTGCCTGCCCTGCCCTGCCTTTTGTTAGGGTGGGCTGTCTCAGGCAGCACGGAGCTCCCTGACACTTGAGGTTTATAGTCAGAAGTGGGAAAATTGGAAACCAGACCCTGCTCCACATTTGGCACTGAGGAAATTTGTCTAATAGCCTCAGTCTACCCTTGATGTTTTTGGTTTTTTGTTTTGTTTTGTTTTGTTTT